>JAQIXJ010001011.1:0-24505 GCA_034700185.1 Phthiracarus laevigatus | reverse complement strand
ATTATTTAAATACATAACATCTCTTTTCTCGAGATCAATGAGCGACCGATCGCTACTAAAACAAAAGTAAGACTGATCTATTATATCAGAGAAAACCGACAAAACATATTAATAGTTTTAAACTATTGTTATATTGACTTTTTAGTCAACAGAATATTGTTGATGTTTTACATATTAATCATTAAAAAACACAATGTTTGTTAAACAAACTTATTAATAATAGTAAAAAAGACTTATTAGTCGAAATAAAATAGGAAATTATGGGTTAAACCCTTTAGTTATGAGAACGGCGTGCCTCACAAATATACAGTGTCCTTAGTGTTCTGGTCCCATCGTTCTATAGGAGTTCTAATCCTTAATCTATCATTGGAATAAATATGTTTAAGACACAGTTTTAAGCAAAGACATGAAAGACTTGCTCCCAAATGTCTTATTATTAAGTAATTCGTTAGGACCCACAATGATCCAAACCCGATAATTACTAATTTTTTGAACCATTCACAACTTTAAATTACAAGGCAAAGATTTATTAGTAATTAATTGATATATCAACTTAATTTAAACAAAATCTTTTTTGGAAAATAAGTAATAATGTGTCATATTTTTAATTAAAATATTTCTTAGTTTGTTTGACTGCTTATCTTATTGTATCAACTGTTTTAAGTTGTGTTATAAAAAACAACGAATTAAATATGATTTAATAAAAATCTATTACATGCGTCGACAAGTAAGCTATAAGTTTACATCAACCTTTAATTTTATATCCATTTTATGATACTTTCGTAAAATTGAATAACAAGTTGCGGATACAATCTGTTAGCTTCATCTGCACCAATGATATCATATATATGGCTGGCTTCGAAAGCAAACACAAACGATAATTCCTTAGATTTATCCGAAATGCCCAATATTTTCGTGGGTTTTAAACCATTTCTCCACACATTAGCGGTTGGGTTACGTTTAAAATCATTACTAATTATCCAATTATTATATTTGTTTATTGAATTGGATTTCCGTTTAAACTCGTCATTAATGTCAAAACTATGATTTTCTACTCTAAATGGCTCTTTCTTTTTCGGTTTTCTCTGCATTTTGGATCTGAACTCAAATTCTTCGATCAATTCATCGCAGTTATATTTTTCCAAGTGTTCGATTGGTTCCCAAGTGTTATGTTTGTCTGAAAATCCTTTCCATTTAATCAGATACTGAATCATTGCCTTATTTTTTCGTTTCGCAACAATATAATCGATGCTATACATACTGTCGTCCATAATACCGGTATTTCACAGATAAATATCAATAATCTACTTATTTGACAACAAAAATTATTTAAATCATACACATTTATTTATTTATAAATATTATAAGTTTTATTTAAATAAGAAAATTTTGTAAATTTCAAAAAAATTAAAGGTTATTAATAGGTTTATAAACGCATGCTATGCGTTCAGAATCTGAACTTCAGATAGAAAAACATACATATTTGCATAAACAGACATCTACTGTGAGTTTAGTAAAATAAATCAGTTTTAGTTTGAATACAATACGATTCTAAAAATAATTAAAATATCTAACTTTAACCTGTGTTGGCAGTGTAATGCATTTTTGTATTCCATAATAAGTTACTCACAAAAACTAATGATGTGCATTGAAAAACTTATAGTGAGACGTAATGAACCCATGCATTCGCTTTGTTATGGTTCAACAACTATTATTTACAATCAAAATGATTTAATTTCATATTTATCTGCCAATTTTTATTGCTTTTTTCAATTCGTTTACAACTTTTAAAATAGTACAATAACTTTCGATATGCATACATAACATTACATTCAAATAAATATTTACACTTATAAATCGAAATAATAAACAACAAACTTTCATATATTTTATGAACAGCTTTAAAACAAAACCAAAGTAATTATAATTTCAATAAATAATTAAGTGGATATATTTTTTTTGATACCCATTAACATTTGAATCTTATATTCGGATAAATTAGAAAAGCATTTTTCATTATCATTGACAAAAAATTAACTCTATATGAATTCTTTTCGGAACAAAAACAAATCATATCAAAAAATTTAATAAAATTAATAATAAATATGTAAAATCTCGCACACGTTTGAAATCACTGCATATGAACATAATGAACATTATTCGCAGTAATTTCGGACCACAACGAATAATCCAATTCCGGATACATATGACACGGTATTTGTAAATTATGCTCAGACGGGTAGAAGAAAACATTGGGCTGAGACGCTTTAATGTATGCGGTCTTACATATAATGCTGGCCAAACTCGTCGTTTTTCTTATACTCTCTAATTGGGCTGCAAATCGTACAAATTAAATTAAAACTATCAAATATTTATTGGTATTCGAGTGTACCTAAACTGAACGATCCGGATTGGTGTCCGTGTTCGAAATAAAACCGATCGCCATATTTAAAATGATAGAATTGTATGCCATTAATGCACGCGAATGTTGGCCCAAACGCCGCGTCCGATATTCGTCTCTCGGATATACCGCCAACAAATAAGTCTATGTCACGCCAATGCCTGGCAAAAAATAAATCTATATTTATCTGTGGCCTCAAAATGTGATGATAAAAATTATTGTCGCGTAAATTTAATGCTATGCAAGTATTGATTATTACTTATAAAATTGTTGAATTCTCGACAGCTGTTCCTTCGGGATAAATGTATACAAATCGGTCCAGTCTTTCACTTTAAACCTGATATCAAATAATCAAACATTTCTATAAATAATAGTACATATTTCATTTTTTTCTTCCACAACAAACTCATTACCCAAAGCAATAATCGAGATAATAGACATAAGCGGGCACACCGTGTTCTCTGCCGCGAAATATGTTAAATGCTGGCAAATCTCGGCCAAAGTTTTCATTTCGTAACCGTAGCACAAAGTTTTTGACGTCTGAGACAAAAAACGGGTCCACAGAAGAGGTTGGATCTGATATGAGACCTTTTATTATGCCATCGGTCTGCAAATAAATTTAAGCAATCATTATAATACCGTAGTTTTTTATATACTATTATAATCACAATAATACAAATTAAAAACTTATTTATAGAATAAATATTTTTCTACAAATTTTATTTTGTGCTAAAACTCAAATCATAGGCTCATTAGCATTACTAACATATTGAACCATTTCTCAGATAAAACCACATTACTATTTATATAACTATTTTATAAGTTCAATCATATTTATTTTGACTTACGTGTCCTAAATTAACGGATGTTGTTTCGAAAAAGTTATCCCTTAACCTATAAGAGTACGATTGTTCGCCCAACAGAACATTAAACAGACCGTTAATCTGCGAATGACCGAACCTTCCGGCAGCTATTATATACTCCTGAACTGTTGCCGGATTAGTGGACGGATCGTACGATGAGTATCCGCTGTGAAGTATATCCAGTCCAAAGTGTTTGGTCAATCCTTTTCCCATCACAGCTGGAAGGTATTCCCCGAAAACGATTTTATTTGATTCGGCGATTAAAATTCTTCTATAAATTCATACATTTTTAAATTGTTTTGTACTGAATTACAATCAAACAGAAAAAACTTTTACCTCGACTCTTGGAATAGCCGTTCGTCATCCCAGTGTGGGTTAACAATGGATAATGCGTCTGCGTGTTGGTTATGCCGGCGAAGGAATAGATTGTGGAGCGATTGGAGTGCCGGGTGTTGACTGCCTCTGAGTTCATCGCCGTTTTGAAAGCAACGGAATACTGGTGGCGAACGGCGAAGATTACATCCCATTAATGGTTGTCTTGATGGTTGTATTTCGTGATTTTTTACATCAAAAGCTGTTCTTAATTTTCCTGATTGAAAAAAAGTTAAGTCTTAATTTTGAATTAATAAGTATTTTTTTGTATATAACGGCAAATGTATTGGATTGGATATTGCTTTATATTGACAATCGTCGAAAGTATTTTTATTGAATTAAATTGTATAATTTTATTTTTAATAAAAAGCGAGATTAACGAACATAGTTTAGTCCACCCAAACAAGTAAGTGAATGGATGTGCCAAACCTATCATTATTCTATGTTCTCGTTTGACAGGCTATACAATTTTTGTTTTCAATCTTGTTATAGTTTCTCAGTAATAAGAAAATATAAAAAAATGCATAAAAAAGTCTTATTGATAGACGATTGAATGGGAATAAAATCTTTTAAAAAATGTAGAGAAAATTTTAGCATTTTATGTAATCTGTAAAATAATCGTAAAGGTTTTTTTATTATTGCGGATATACTTGAATAATAAAAACCATAATAATCCTTAAAATAATGGCTAACAAATGTTCTTTATTAAAGTGATAATAAAACACTTTTACGCTGGAAATATGCACTCTAAATAAGGTCTAGAAAGTGGAGCATTTAATTTTGTTTTTCTTTTAAATAGCCATTAATTGACACTAAAATTGTACTAAATTAGTACTTAAGTTAGATTACAATCATTAATTTAATTTAATTATTAATTGGTAAAATAAGCTTAAAATAAATAAGTTTTAATTATTCTTTTTGATAAAATTAACAACTTTTGAGTTAAATTTAGAACATCTATACCCTATTTTCGATATATGTATTAAAAATGTACACAGTATCGGAAAATTTAGCCGTAATGGCGGGGTATATAGCTGTTAAATAAGAGCTATCATAAAATTTTGCAATATGATAAAACTTTAAATAGAATTTTTAACATAAAAAATAATTGCTTTCGTGGCCGAAATTTACAGTTAACATTCAATTTTGTTGATGTGAATTCTAGAAACTAGAAGTTACTCAAAACTGTTTTGAATTATAACTCGATAAAGGATTGTTTTGCTTAAAATTAAAAGTGAGCTAAAAATTAATTGACAAATTAATTGAAGGTTTAATAAACTTTAAAGTTATGCGTTAAATTTTTCATAATTCTTTGTAGGATAATATGCATTAAATAATTACTTATTTCCTTTTTTCAAATTAATAATCTGATTCAAACACACTTTACACATTTTCTTTGTCAAACTAGAGACTAAATTATATAATTAGCTAATTAATTAAATTGTTTGCTCATTAACCGTTACTCACCTTTTCTAAAGCTCCTAATGGACAGCGTTATGTTTAAAGTAAGTCCATATACATTAGACAAATCAAATACTTGTGTTGCTTCGTTTTGCTGCTCTCGTGGACCTGCAAATACAAAAACAGTTTACAGACAAAAATAATCTTTTAATATTTTAAAACTTTGTGGTTTAACAAGTATTTAATCCGCTCCAGTATTCTGTTGCATCGAGAAAAATAAAGACTAAATAAGACAAAATTTGTTTAGAATATTTTTCTGATTTATCTTGTCATAATAAGGTTTATATAAAAATAAGAAAAATATAAGTTCTTATAATATCTTATAATTTATTGAGTTTATTGCAAAAACGGTATTTTTGTTAAGTTGAATAACATTTTCTAATATACAGAAAATTAAAAACTAAGAGTCCGGTACTAAATAGGTAATGAAAAAAATGTTAAAGTGTATTAAAAAATTTCGCTCCGAATAGGAAATGAAATGACTATTATTAAATGGCTATAACTTATTTATAAATCGAATTCAAACTTAAAATTGTTTCAAGAAAATTACTCAATTTCAAAATAAATATATAAAATTTATCTAGTGTTTTTAAAAAGTGTTCTTAAGTTCCCATTGAATCCTCAAACAGTTTAATGACACTATTATTTATTTTCTAAGATAAGCCATAATCATAATACTATAAACAATTACCAACTCTGTCAGTCTGCCTAACGAGTGGCAAAGTATAAGGCGTGATCACACATAGATACCTATAATTTTCTCGGGTAATAACAATACTTCGCAAAAAAATCATCTCATCTTAAAAATTTATTACTCGATACAACTCGCACTTTAAAATAGAAAAAATATAGAAACAAGAAAATGATAACAAAACTTTTAAAAATTGATCGAAAACTTTGAACCTCCAGACATAACAAACAATTATAGGAAAACAAAAAAAGATCATACCAAGACTGCACGGATTGCATGTTATGGATCGCACAAAATTGATGCACGTCTGATTGAATCGTCTGAATAGAAAATCATTTTGAGGTAACGGTTCTATTGGCAGACACTCAGGATGGCGAGCGGCCATTGATGGGCAGCACTGGATATCAGTGCCAAACGGAATCGTACGCGTGATATCGTGCACAATGAACTGACCCCAACTCATTGTCATTGACGTCAGCTTATGATCGGATAATGGAATGTCCGGAAGCAATTGCTGGGACAATAGCCTAGGGTTTGGTAGATGGGAACCGTCGTGAGCCATTCTCGGTGCCTCTATTCCGTCCGCGTAATCGGGTGGCAGTAGTCGTCGGTGGCATGTGAACGATTTGCCCCACGTTGGGTTGGCTAAGTTCGTGCAACTGCCGTCTGCCGTACGAAATTTCGAGTGAGGATTGCACACGATTGTCACAGCGTTTGCGCAGCTGTTGTCCACGAATTTGTGTAGCAGTATTTTTTGGACGTCGATTGTCGGCAAATGCAGTGCTGCGTGGTATTTGCTGATGCATTTTCTATTTCGATAAAATGGTTTATTAGATCAATCTAAGCTAAAAGGGTTTAAAGAAGCTTGAGTTTATTAAATATTATCATAAAAGCAATAATTCATTTTAGATTTTATATATGTTGCAAATTTTTTACAATATATTTATCCGTTGGTCACGCTTATCTTATCACTTATCACTTATTAATTTATTGATTTTGACTTTTAAAAAACCCTATACAGTATTTAATAGATAAAATCTTAATAGAGTTATCGTGGTTATCTTTGATTAAGATATTAGCGTCACGATAGTGAACAATTGTTTTTAGGTGTGTTACAAAATAAATTTAAAGTTGAGTCATTTTTAACTGTAATAAAGTTAACCAACTTAGTGGTGTGCACAGAATAAGACAAAAAATACTTAAAGCTTAAAGAAAAAAAAGAAAAAAGTGATTAAATTTACAATAGAATTTAAAAGGTGAAAAAATAAAACTTCAATTATTTTCTAACTCAATAATTTACAATAGCACTGCAAAAAAAAACGTTTTAATTTTGCATAATTTTAATTACTAATGGTTTTTAGTTTTCAGCTTAAATTTTGTTTTAATTAATTGACTTTAAACTGATTAAAAAAGTTGGTGTGAATCGAAAAAAAAACTGAAATTCATTTTTAACGATTTTTGTCATGTTTCTTCTAAAATAGATTAAGTTTAAACTTTAAACATTACTCCAACCATCAAATGATTTATTAAAGGATTAGAAAACTTAAGGACAAATAAATTTATGAACTTTTTGTGATATTTGGTAAAAAAATCAATAAATATATGATTATGGTATGTATGGTATGTTGATCTTGACATAGTTTGACACAAAAAAACATAAACATTTAAAGTGATAGTGAAAACAAATTATGTCCACCACCGCCACAGCATTTAAATAATTTGCAGCCACCGTTTAAACGCGTTAATATCGGAGCTATTATTATTCAATTTTTATTGTCTGCGAATAATAAATAAATAAATATATACATATGCATAAGTAATAATTATGGCGGAATGATCTCTAATAAACCGGTGATATCGCCAACTTTCGTTTGTGATTTTTTTCCCGAGAGTAGTTTCCTCAAAATTATAAACTCACTGCTGAAATATGCGAGAGATATCACGCACCAAATAATTTTATGGCAATTGTAGTAAATGGTCGTTTTGGATAGAAGTTTTCTTATTAAAAATTTTGCATTTTTTTCTCCTGTATCTGTTAAATCTATAGATAGATATCGTGATTTATATTTTTTTGAATTATAATCCGTAACAATAGATTTAGCCGCACACCCAAACAAATGCGATATTGTATGGGATCATAAGAAAGCTACTTATGATAACAGTGAGACTACTGGCAACACAGTTAAAAAATTACTTTAACTTGAAAAAATTGTACGCTAATTATCATTTGTAAGCGTAGTTCTTTTTTGTCTGTTATTTGAATTAATAAATGAAAAAATTTTCCGAATTATATAATAAATGCAAAAATGCCTATTGGGTCAAACGAGTGGTTACAAACAAAGGGTGGGTTATTTTTTTGAATAAAAATAAACGGATTAAGTATGGGTGACCTCTATTTCGCTTTTTTCTATAGATGTTTTTATTTTTTATTTTTAGAAATATTTTTGTAATCTCAGCAAAAATTAAAAGACGCCTGTCAACAAAAAAAAACTAGTTAATTAACGCATTCATTTTGATTTAATTTATTTTATTGTTATTTAAAAAAATAATCTCCAATAACTTTTATTTTTCTGTGAATCAGCGGATTTAATAGAGCCTTTCGATTGATTAATTTGAAAAAGAGTGATATCTATTACTTTCAAATTTTTAATTTTGGGTCATTGCATAAAACAATCAGAATTAGCAAATTGTGATTAATTTAAAACGTTGTATCAATGATTGGATCATAAATTATATATACTTGTTTTCTTAAACCAGTTAATTAATTTCGGAGCGTTTTATATAACATTTCTTCGCGTAATTTAATGTCTAGACCCAAACATAAATATGTAAATAATATTTTAATGAAAAAACTTTAAAAACGACAGACTATTATATTAAACAAAACACGTTTTTATACTGTTGCAGTAATTGAAGCCATAAAAACAAATTACCGCAAAATAGAGCTGCCTATTGTGGGCAAACATTTAGCACACGTGAAAGTGGACGACGATAATAAAATGCTATTACGAGTTAGTTAAGTGAAAGTTAGAAAAACAAAAGAGAACCAGAAAAATATAATGTTTCAACTTAAAACCTATTATTAAACTTTATATATTCTTATTTTAAAAAACAGTTTTACTTACTTGTTAACCAAAAGCTGTGAAGCGTACTCTAAATACTTAGCCGGAAGTGCTGACTGCGGAATTTCAGTCGTTCTACCCGTAATAATAGCGTCGTTTTTGATAATTTCTTCGTACCATCGAAGCGCCTGATCCGCGTAACTAAACCCATCGATTAGATCTTCAGGCATGATATTAGGGGACATGCTATGATGAATGTAATTTTGGCAATCGGGGATAATCAGCTGAGCATCTAAATATTGGTTATAAATGTTTCGGTGATCGTTGTCGAATGGCACGTATTTGCTACCACCGTTCGTAAATAGCATTTCTCTGGCAACGGGAATCGATAGCTTTTTCGGTGACCGTATGAATACCGGGTAACTGTGATCGCCGATTGTGTATGAGTAATCAATTAAATTATGTTCTTCCGCGTGAATGTGAGGCTGTGGTATAGGTTGATGTTCCAGGATAGGTTGGTGATGCAGAATAGGTTGCTGTTGTAGAATATGTTGCTCCTGTAAAATAGGTTGCTGTTGCAGAAAAGTTTGATGCTGCAGTTCAGTTGGATGATGCAGAACAGGTTGATGATGGGTAATAGGCTGATGCTGCATAACAGTGTGATGCTGCGGCATAGACTCAATTTCTATAATAGTATCTTGAGGTAGACCTGTAACGTTTTTGAATTTTTTTTTGAAAATTTAAATACGGAAATATATTTGAAGCAATTATCTAATTTTAATATTTAAAATATTTTTTTAAGAAATAGGACTATTAAAATTAATTCATTCTAAAACCATAACTTATTTCAACTAAAAGAATGCTAAATAAGCATTATTCGCATTTAACGTTCACAATTAATATGTAAAAAAGGTGGAAAATTATAATATAAATTAACCTAGATTAATTGCAAATTAACCTAAATAAAAAATATGGTTTCCATTATTCTGGACCGAATACGAACTAATTTTTCTCAATTTTCCTAAACTCTTTACTTTAAAATTGCCCAAAATAGTTAATTACTGTGAAATCAAACATTTTAAAGTTGAGTACATTATTTAATCGAATGATCTTGTAGATGAATAAGAGTCTAAAATAGAGCTATAAATTTTTTCCGAACTTAACCTTGTTTTAACAGACATTTTCTATTATTTAAACAATAGATAAACAATTAACACTAAAGAAAAAAGCAATTAAAAAATTTTTTGGAATCTAAACAAACTGTCAATTAGTTATCGTAAAATGTAATAAAATTTTATAACGTTTAATCCAAGTGAATCATTGAAAACTAAAATAAAAAATCTACAACATAGTAAACTAGAATTTACTAAAATATAATTTTATAAAGTTTAAAAGTTTTCCGCTATTTATTTAAGTTTGATAATAAAACCTAGACTAATTACTTCACATTTACATTTATATTAGATATATACAATAGAAATAATTTTTAATTTTTAATGATCTATTATTGACAGGCAACATTTATTCTACTAATTTAACAAAAAATAGAAGTAGCCTTAACTTTGAGCTCACATCAGTACTTTAAAAATAAGTCACAGAACAGACAGAAATGCATACGAGTAAGCATTGGCAAACGATAAGCCAGAATATTCAAAATACTAAATTTGAAAATTATTAGATAGGGTATAAAACTTTTAAACAAAATCGTGATAATAATTTTAAATAAAATTAATTATTTATACAGTAAATTTAAATATTTTAATAATTGGAAAATAAAAAGCTTTCCAATTTTCACAACAATGTAAAAAATTTATGAATTTCGAGGCATCCCTTGTAATTTAAATGCAATTGAACTATATATTTTTAGAAATAATTTTAAATTTAATAGATAACAAGTTGTGATACTATCACCCGAGTGTAAAAAAGTAAAATTTTTTAAGTTTGAAACCGATTACAGAAATGATTCGTTATAATAGCAAAAAGATTATCATGTTTTTAGATTTTAAAATTCCCAAGGTATTTATGTTTATTCTTATTTATTAGTACTTTTTCTCTTATTATTTGTTGGAATTGTTAACTAATATAAGCCAAATAAAAAAAATTATAAATTTTATTTTATTTTAGATCCAAGAGTAAATATATTTAATCCCATAAGTAAATCGCATAGAACCTCATTAAACATCAATTAAATGTATTAGAAAAGAAATAATTTTTTATTCTCGGAATTAAGTATAGATTGACTTTCATTTATTTTAAACAAATAAAACTTAGATGTAGGCTAATGTATGTTAAAAATCGGAAGTAAAAAACAAAAAACTCATTATAAAGGTTAAGACTATAATTTTAAAAAATGCGTGGCTAATTAAAAAGAAGAAATAAATGAAAGAAATTAATGCGAAAATAATTATAGAAATTAGTCTAAAAAGAAGAACTTAAACTTTAATAATTCACATATTTAATTGGAAATAAAAAATTAGTTAACCATATTAACACTGTTTTGCAGCTATGAGTATAACTCATTACAATTTCTCATTAAGAAAATTTTCTAGTAAAAAAATTTAAAATAAAACCCCAAACCTTTGGAACTTTCGAAAACTTGTAAAGAGTTACAGTGACAATATAAATTCAAATTATAAATAATCATCAATTGTTAATATTTAATTAAATACCGAAAAATTGTTGATCATATGAAAATTTGGCAATAGTGGGCACTAATGAACTTTCCATCGGTAACGAGCGATTCAACCTCAAGATATCATTATTGTTTCGCGGATCTACCAGCACAGTAGCGATCGAAAAAAATAAAAATAACTGAACAATAATTCCCATGGCGTTCGCAGTTTGTAAAAAGTTTTTTGTCGTCAATAACTTAAAATATGTTAACAGCTATTTTATTGTATATAACTATTTACTTTTTCATAAATGATTTGTTTATAGCGCCAAACGCATCGAAACGCATAATTCAACCATAACTATAGCGTAGACACACATCTCGCACACGAACACAAACACCGTACACACAACAAATAAAATAAAAGGCGCAGAAAAATATTTCAAAGCAGCAAAAAACTCTTTTATGAAAAAAGTTTGCTCCAGTTTTTATGTTTCAAGTTTGCAAATGCACGGCGAGAGAGAGAGAGAGAGAGAGAGAGAGAGAGAGAATAATAAAAAATTAAGTACACACACACATACTCACTCACTCACACCAATTGAGTAGAATGTTGTTGTACTTCGCGAATACATTGTAATTACAATGTGTACGTCTAGATAAATAGGGAGCTTATTAGCGATCCCTTAATCAATAAAGCATAGCACAAACATTTAGATGATATTAACACATGCAACGAGAAGTTGATGCGCCCACTCGACCGAGACTGATATCTTTTCGTTAAGAAATGACATCATTTTTATTGTGTGCTACAATTTTTTCGTAAAAAAATATAGAATATATTATATGCAACAGTTAGTTTATAATAGCCTATAATAGACGAAACAATGAGTTTTTTGTGTGCTCATCGCCAAATACTATTGTATCATTAATCGGCTAACGTTTTAAAACAAGAATAGTTGGCACAACAATCGAAATAAATAGTAAATAAATACTTTTGAAAACTTTTTATTGTTTGATTGATGGTGTAATATTCATCTATAATTTATTTTACGCCAAAAATATACGAACGTTTTTGTGTTTACTTTGATTTTCATTAAATCTCGTTTCAATCACTTGTCACTCCTTATCCATTAAAGTTATTTATTCGTGCAAATTATGCAAACATTCGCACACAACCAAAACCAATTCACGAACGTTTCAAATATTTTCATTGTTAATTTTAGATTAAATATATACCTTATTTAAGACTTAAGTGATTCTTAACACACGGCGATAGTGTGTTAACCCCTAAATTGCATTATATTATTATCACACTAAAAATTTAATTCGTGGATAAGTGCCACTATAAACTGGTAGACACAATCGATTTATTTTTATACAGTATATGCTAGTCGTTGTCAATGTTCTCACGCTTGAATCAATAATGACATTAAGCCTATTGAAACAAGTTTTAATTGCCAAATATATCATTTTTCTTCTATACTGTTACCATTGAAAATAATAATCTCAAAGTTATTAGAATAACTCTATAGCGTATTAAAGTAGGTCTTTAAACCTCCTTTAAGTTGTTTTTAATACAATAACCTATAACGCCTAATATATTTAAATATTGTAATAAAATTAAATTTAGTCGTTTATTACTGTTTACTTTTCTCAACATAGAGTTTTTTGGTGTTTTTTTTCAGAATACAATTTTTTAATAAAAAATAGTTCATTGAAAAATAAAGAAAAATAAAAGTGTATTCTATCCAGTTTTTTTATAAATTTTTTTATTGCTTTTTTCAAATACAATATTTCTTCATTCTTGTCACGCAAATAATAGAGAGGTGTCATTATATAAGTTGCTCTGAATATGTATTAATAGATTTTATAGCTTCGAAATCTTCTACGATTTAAATGCCATTAATTTCAAAATTATTGGAGTGGTAACACAACTGGTTATTTAATTCCCAGATTGAAAGTTAATACAGCGATAAATTTCCATTTTTTCGTTTTTCTTGTCTAAGAAGACTAAAAATGTGTTTCGCTTTAATGAACAGCGAAGCGTATAAACCATTATTGACTGACATTCGCGTTGTAACAAAAATGACGAGATTTATAAATTTAAATTAAATTCGTTTTATATTAAGAAAAATGCGTTTATATGACAAACAAATGAATAATAAATAAATGTTTTGCTTCGGTTACTTCAAAGCGGATTTCAATACGTTTGAATGTATACGTAAAACATTTGAGTGATTATTCGAAACTTATTTAACAATTGTGTGCTTTTATTTTCCTAATCCAATTGTGATATATTTGTAATAATTGTCTCATCAAATTAGTAAATTGGTTTTCATATGGTATACAATGACACAAGACATAACCGTTTTAAACGATTATTAAACAAACTCTTGTGACGTTAAATGTTTTAAAAGCTAAATGCTAAATTTATATTACAAAATTTTTAAATATCTTCACTAGAAAGATAAAGAAACTATTCAGTCGATTGTTATGAAAAAAATTTGTCAATTTTATATTTTGGAGTTTATAGCGCTAGTTTTATATACAATTATTGACATTTTTTAAGACATAATATAAAGTCTAATTCATTTTTCTTTATTAAATTAAAGCGTTGTCTGACATAACTATTAATTTGGTTGTCTTAAAGTTACGAACGTTGGTTTATTTTAACGCGAATGCTTAGAACAAAATGTTTATAGTGATTCTTAAACTATTTCTTTTCATTAATAAAGAAATATTAAATTTATCATATTTTTTCTTTGTAAATAATTCAATTAACATTAATCATTTATCATATAATACGAGTAAAAAAATATTTGGCTTAAAGATATTTGATATCAACGATTAATATAAGAAAATAAAGTTTAATTTTAGATTGAAAAATAGTAGCTTTACAACAATTATTAATGATATAGTAGTAGCTGTATGGACAACAATTATTATTGATATATAGTCGCAGACATTTCTTCATTTATATTACGCTCACCGTTATTCCACTTACTAATAGAAATTTATCTTGAGATATCCTAAATAAGCGGAAAAGAATAGAAAATTTATACAATAATAATTAAGTTTTGGGAGTTTACAAAGACATTAAATCATTTTTCTAACCCATTATTTGGCATCAGAAAAAAAGTTTTATAATTCGATATTTATCGCGCAATTTAATGAATAGCGCACCGATTAAAAACTTAAATGCATAATGAACTCCTTTTCTGCATTATTATATTTTTTAATATTTAAAAAATTAGGCACCCGTTAAATATTCATTAATTATTTCGATAAAACTTATCAAACATTAAATATTTATCACGCATTTATTAAAATGAGCATTTGGTGTCAATTGAGAGATTACCAGCAAATTAATTATTATTTTGAGTGTTTAACTTTCAGCGTTTAAGTTATAGTGTATTAACTGGTAAGTGGCACTTACGCGGAAGAGAAACTCTCGGAGCTGTGTTTTAAAAATCACACAAACACACACATACTCTTCAATAGACATTGGCATATTAATAAATTAGTGTATAAACTAATAATCAAATAAAAAACTTTTAATAACTAGACTGTGGCTAATTAATCGTATGTCAGCGCTCGGGTAATATTAGTTTTAATGCCATACTATTTTATTTACACCTTTGGAAATTTATATAAACTAAAGATTACGGACTGTTTAATGGTTTTTAAACCGAACTGAAGCGTCAATATGAAGTAAAATTTTCAAACGAAACCGCTAAATCTAGGATTTTACAGTTACAACGTAGTTGCTAAAATTTAACTAGTAAAAGGAATTGTTGTATATATAGGTTTACACTTGAAATAAAACCTTATACATAAATCGAACCAACGGTGAACTTACATGTTAAATTTATTCAACGCAATAACTTTAAATTTGAATAAATAAATTAAAAAAATTTTTAAAATATATAGAAATTTAAAGGCGAATAAAAGTCAAAAGCAAGAAACAGACATAGCCGGCAAAATACTCCCGTTTATTATTTACTATAACTACAAAACTTCTAATCTATTTTAAATATTTAATTATAAGCAGGCTTTTATAACAAAATTTTTTAACTTGCTTAACTAGGAGCAGATATATGGATTGGATCTTTCAATCTATATGTCTGGCACATAATTGCCAGTTAAATCCATGTTCCCTTTTTCATTTATTAATAAAAGGAATTTAAACGAGATCCTATATTACCATCTCGTTTAAAATCCTTTTATTAAAATTCCGTTTATAACGCATTATGCGCATCAAAAATTTTACAAACTTTAATTATTTTTGCTTTAGATAATACTCACCCATGTATAGTGGGTACAATGAATAGAATAATATGACAATTTATGTATAGTGATTTCAATAACAAGTGAGATAAATAAAATAAAATTAGTGTATTATTTTAATAAATTAAACATTAAAATTATAAATCAACGAGATTCAAGAAATTTTAAACGCTTCGAAGTGTTAAGCGATAAAAGTTTCGATGGAATTCGAATAATTTTAAAATTTTTAACTTAATTTAATACTTTAGATTAAACTCTTTTTTTAATTAGATAATACGCATCGATGTGTAATACGCATATTATAATTTTTTCATAAAATTAACATTTTTAAGATAATGCGCGCATTATATACGGAATATTAGGGAAATAAAGGAATAATTGTGGTTAAAATGATCAATAAATGGTAAAAATGTTTATAATCCTTTTAAAAATGGTCAAATCTCTAATATGCATTGTCCTTATTAATAATATCTACTAAAAGCATTTATGGACAATATATGGTCATATAAGCCATATTTCTAGTCCGAAGCTTCCGAAATTAATATTAAACAAGAATAAACATTAGTAATGCGTTCACTTTGGCTTAAAATTGTGTAATAACATTATTGATTTCTATTTTTAAATATTCAAAACTTTAATTCAACATTGATTCGATTAATATTCTTAATTGTTTTAAAACATTGTTATGAATAGTACTTAATTGATATTTTAGGATAATTTTATTCATTCATATTTAGCTAAAAAATTGCATTACAAAGACAAATATGAACGTTTCGATCTTTTGACTTCATCAATGAATAACAGCAATGAATACTTCCTAATTGCCGGCTTCTCCAATTTATAATAATAATGAACACATGCTTAATGCTGCTTTCTCCTGAATGTCTGCAAAGAACACATCCTCAATAATGTTTTCTACAAAGGTTGATAGCAATGATCCCATCCTAATATCTGTCTTTTATAATTAATGACAGCAATGAATACTTCCTCTCTGATATTTCTCCAATATATGACAGTAACGAACTCATATTCATTGTTGTGTTCTCTTATGAATGACAGCAATAAACATATTCTCATTGATTTCTTCTCTAATGGAGAGCAGCAATGAACACATCCTTATTGCTGTTTTCTTCAATTAATAACAGCAATAAAAACTTCTTCATTGCTGTCATCTCGCTTACATGACACTAATATCTAAGTTGTAATACATTGCATTCTTATACTCTGGAAGAAAGAAATGGACAAAATCTCTTTATCTAATGTTAGATAACATTGAAGACATGCTCATTTCTGTTTTCTTCAATTATTGACAGCAAAGAACACATAATCATTGCTATCTTCAAAAATTTAAAACTATGATTACATCCTAAAATCTATCTTCTATAAAAAAAGATAACATGAAACACATTCACAGTGAAGTCTGATTAAAAGATTGACAGTAATGAGTAAAGTTTCTTACCGTCTTTTCCAATACTTCCTCATTGCTGTCTTTTCCATTGGTTGACTGTAAAGAACATATCTTAGTTGCTGTCTTCTTCAAAGGATGTATGCAATAAATATATCTTATTTTCTGTTTTCTTCAATAATTGACAGCCAATAACTCATAATTAATGTTGTTTTCACTAAGGAATGGTAGAAATATACGAATATTCATTGATGCCTTCTCCAAAACTTAAGAGAAATGAATATTTTCTAATTGTTATCTCCCCCAAATTATGTCAGAAATGAATAATTCATCATTGTTGTCATCTGCAATGGATGAATGTTAAGAACATATCCTTATTATTGTCTTTTCAATGGATTACAGTAATCAAAAGTTTTTATTGCTGTAATTTCCAACGAATTACAGCAATGAACACATCATCATTGCTGTTTAATACAATCAATTACAGTAATGATTGTTTCCTACTTGCTGTCTTCTTTAAAGTATGACTGCAATATACACATTCTTCTTGCTGTATTCTTGAATGTATGGCAACAATAAACGCTTGATCTTTGCTGTCTTCTACAACGATTGACAACAATGTACATATCCTTATTGCTGATTACTACAATCAATGACAGTAATGAATGTTTTCTCATTGCTGTCTTATTCAATGTTTGACAGCATTGAACACATCCTCATTTCTGTTTTTCTCCAGTGGAAGACAGCAATAACCAAATCATTATTGTTGTCTTCTCCAACGAATGATAGCAATGAACAAATTTTTATGCTGTCTAATACAGAGTATTAGAACCATAAACACAACCAAATTGCTGATTGTTCTATGAATGATAGCATTGAACACATTATCATTGATTTCTTTTCCAATGAAAGCATGATCATTGCTGTTTTCACTACTGATTTACACTACTATGCAAATTTTATTGATGTTTTCTGTAATGAAATAACGCAATTATTACATCTTCATTATTGCCGTCCTCTTCAATGAAGGACAGCAAAAAATAATTTCTCATTGATTTCTTCTCCAATAAATGACAAAAATGAAATCAAATTCATTGCTGTCTTCTATAACTGATAATAGCAATTAAACATACTCACTGTGTCTGCTCTATTGGAAAATAGTGATAAAAACATAATTAATGTTTTCTTCCCAAGCGAACGACAGAAATGAACACAATTTCATTTTTGTATTGTAAAAAATGACAGCATTAAGTTCTTTCTCTTTGCTGTCTAGTCCAATTCATTACTGCAATGAATATATTGTTATTGTTGCTTTCATAATTGGCAGACAGCAATCAAGACTTCCTCATTGCTATCTTCTCCAATGCATGACAGCAATAAAAACTTCCTCATTTTTGTATTCTGCAATGGTTGACAGTAAAGAATATACTTATTGTCAAAGAATAACACCAATGAACACATATTTAATTATTTCTTATAAAATGATATGACAGCAACAAATGTTTTCTAATTGCTGTCTTCTTCAATTCATGACAGCAATGAATACATCCTTATTGTCGCTTACTTAATTGGATGAGAGCCAAGAATACTTCCCCACTTCTATATTCTCTAGTTTATGATAGCAATGAATACATTCTTATTGCTGACCTCTACAATATTTGACTGTAAATAACATATCTTTATTGTTGTCTCCTTCAATGGATTACTGCAATGAAAAGTTTTATTTTGCTGTCTTCTCTAATCAATGACAGCAGTTTACACATCCTGATTGGTGTATTCGTTAGTGGAATACAGTAATAAAAATAACCTAAATGTTGTCCTTTCCATCGAATGACAAGAAATGAACAAATCCTCATTGCAGTCTTGTAAAATAAATGACATCAATAAATACTTGCTTTATGCTGTTGTCTCCTATAGATGACTGCAATGAAGACACAATTATTGTTGCTTTCTGAAATGTATGACAGCCATCAATAATTCCTAATTTCTTTTATCTGAGTTTTACACGAGCTTTAGTTTAGATTAAGGTAAGCTTTAGGTGACCTTTAAGTGAGCTTAAGGTGAGAATTAGGTGAGCTCTATGTGACTATTAGGTGATTCTTATGTATGCTTGAGATGAGTTTTAGATAAGCTGTATGTCAGCTTAATTTAGTTCTTTGTTACCTATAGGTAAGCTTTAGACAATCTGGGTATTCGTTAACACTAATATTACAATTTAAAACTTTCTTATAGAAGATTCATAATTAACACGTGCCAACTACTCGCTCCCACTAGGAGCATTGTTATGTCAATTCTCGAGCTAGATTCACTTGATACATCCTAATTGCTGTCTTATTCAATGGATGACAGCAATAAACACATTCTTGTTACTGTCGTTTCTTTCGGATGGCAGAAATTTAGAAATGCTCTTTGCTCCCTTCGTCAATGAACGACAGCATAGAATGTATTCTTTTTTTGTCTTAAATCGGGTTACAGCAAATTTTCTTGATGTTTTGTCGAATTAATGACAACAAAGAAACCATACACATTGCTGTTTTATTCATTGTATGACAGCATTGATACATTTTAAATGTTGTCGTGTCCAACGAATAACATCAAAGAACACAACATAACGCAGTCTTATCAAACGAATGACATAATTGACAACAATGAACTCATCCTTATTGCTGTCTTCTCCATTTGAAGAAAACATAATACAAATTCAATTGATCGTTTTTCCAATGGATGACAGCAACGATCACATACTAGATTTAATATTTTCCATTATATGGCAACAATGAGCAAATGATCAATGTAGTTTTCTTCAATGATTGGCAGCTAATATCATGAGAGCTGTCTTCTTCAATGGTTGATAACAATGAACGAACTTTCTAGCTGTCTTCTCCAATTTATGTCATTAATGAATACATCCTCATTCCTGCTATCTGAAATGGACGACGGCAAAGAATATTTCATCATTAATGTAATCTAAAATAGATGACTTCAATGAGCACAAATACATTGCTGTATTATCCAATGAATGACAGCAATGAACGCATCATTATTATTGTCTTCTTGAATAAATAAAAGCATTAAACAAATTTTATTGCTCTCTTCTCCATTAAATAACAGCAATTAACACAACTTTATTTATTATTTCTTCAATGAAAGACAGCTAAGAAAACTTCCTCAATGCTGTTTTCTGAAATAGGTAACAGCAATTAACACATGCTTATTGCCGACTTTTCCAATAAATTCTAAAACTGAAGTCATGCTTAAATCTGCTTTCTCCTTTGAATAACAGCAAAAAACACATCCTCAATGCTGTTATCTACTAAGATTAACAGCAATAAACGAATATTTTTGCTGTCTTCTCCATTTGATAACAAGAATTAACACAATCTTATTGCTGTCTTCTGTAATGAATAACATCGATAAACAAGATTTCTTGATGAATTTTACAAAGAATAAAAACAATTAACGCATCTTCATTGACTTCCTCATAAATGGAAGAAAGGCGTGAACACATGTTCATTGTTGATTACAAACGTGGACAGCAATAAACACATCATCATTAATGTATTCTTAAATGAATGACAGCAATGAATACTTCCTCGCTATTATTTTCTCCAATGGTGAAAAGCTATGCACAAATCCTTTTTGCAATCTTCTTCAATGAATGTTGGCAATGAATACATCAATATTGCAGTTTTCAATAAAAGATTAACAGCAATAAAAATATTTTCTTGTTGTTTTCTTCAATGTATTACAAGTATTACAACACTGACGATAACCTCAATGATGTCTTCTCCATTGAATGCATCAATAAACACATGATTATTGCGGTTTTCCACATTGAAATACAGCAAAGAATACATACTCAAAGCAACTTTCTTAAAAGAATGAATGAAATAAACATAACCTTAATGCTGTATTCATCAATCAATGATGACAATGAAATTTTTCTAATTGCTGTAATTTCCATTTTATGACAGTGATGAACAAGTCTTCATTGCTTTCTTAATCAATGGAACAAAGCAATGATCATTTCCCTTTATATTTTTTCAATGTAAGACAACAACTATCATATCCGTAATACAGTATTCTCCAATATTATATAACAATAAAGACATGCTCATTTCTGTTTAATTCATTTATAGACAACAAAGAACACATGATCAATGGCAAAAAATAGCGAAATATTAAACTAAAAATGACATTCATTTAATGAATTTGAAAAGAATAAAATGAAAATAAAAATTCTATTTATATCATTTCTATTAATATTGTGTGAAGAAAATTCTCTAAATGATTTCAGAAAATCAATTTTTCGAATCTTAACTGCTGTTAGTAATGATCCATCAAAATTAATTGAAGCAGAACACTCAATTTAATCAAGTGCTGATGAAGACGTAAACGATGACAATGACAAAAACAAAGACAGAGCAGTATCGAGTGACAACAAGCGGAATTATTAATAGCAACCAATTATAAATCTAATAGACTTGAAATTTAGCTGCAGTGTGGCCAAAATTATCGCTTTGCGAAAGGCGCGAGTTTTTATCCGAACTAACAATCAAAAATCAACTTCAAGTTGACATTTGGCGATGTATCGAAATCATGTATTCTATGAATTTTTGTGATATCAGGACTACCAACGCATGTTATTATTGGCTACAACATGATTAAACATTTGGTTTTGTTTTAGATGGCTACAACAATTATGCATAATTTAGCAATCCGGAAAGTGATTATTTGGCGTCCATAACAATCACTCCTGACGTGAATTAATTGTTGTTAAACGATCATGTTTATTCAGTAGATAAGGTGGCCATTTCGTTTTTAGCTAACTTTTTTTTAAAAAGGCGAGTTTATGCATTTGACATCATCTGTCTGTCCGTCCGTCTGTGCGCCGTACGTACGTTCGCAGTTTTATTCTTATTAAGTGTTTTCACATTTTTCTAATGTTAATAAAGGGATATGAGATACTGAAACCTAATTTATTTATCACACAAGTATAAATTAACCTAAGAAATAGTGAGCTATCTATGAGTGTGTCCATCTTGTTTTAAAATATACGGAGATAGCATTTGATGGATGGCTCAGAACAATAGAACTTGTCGAATACGAGTCCTTCAGATTCTTACAGTAATGAACAACTTACCGTGATGACAAACTTACCATAATGGACAACATACCGTAATGGGAAACTTTCCGCAAGACAATTTATCTTAAATGACAGCATTCCGTAATGGATAGTATCCTTTTATAAAGTTTTTATATTTGAAGCTAGTTTGTTGTGTATGTATAATAAAATGTATTATTTTTATGAAATAATACTTAATATTTTATTTATTCTTAGGTTGGAGGAGAAAATGCATTAAATGTTAGGCACCCACATTAAAATATAAGGCAATGATTCAGTATCAATGATACATAACGTTAATCCAATACACAACATTAAACTAATTCGCGTAACACATCCAAAATAGCAATGGACAAAGTCATTGAGGGTAACAAGATTTAAAATCATAGAACCAAAGCAACTACCGCTCTGTTATTAACCTATCTACTATCTCCAATGAATTTTTTTTCTGTTATAAATCCCTGGCTGAAAATACAGTCCAACCAGGGAGCCAAATGCGGTTTAGAATACTTCAGAAATAAAGTTATCTGAAGCATTGGGTCGCCACATCTGGTGGCAGCGGTGGAATTAGCATCACTGTTTGTGCCATAAACTTCTAGTAAAGATCCAAAAACTTCAGAAGGATTTTCCCGAAAACATTCAAAATCGAATACATTTTCTCCCTCCTATAAATTTATTAAAGTAATAATTGGTTAATCAGAACTCGGTATACTAGGTTTTATAACCGTTACGGTAAGAATAGCCTTATTTACTGACACCGTTGCTTCAGACAATTTATAATATATGTCCAGCATTGTTTTAGATAAGTTGTTGTCTTTATTAAATTTTTGACATATTCTACTGTCTTTTCTTAATTTTTTTGCCATTTCCAGAACTATTTGAAAAATTAAAGGATTAATAAATTGAAATAATATAGAGAAATAAAACAATTAATACTTTACAAATTGAAGCATTTATTTACAATTAAGTTTAACATTTAAACTATACATGCGAAATGTTCAACCAGGTAATTATAAATAAAGTTTACAAAAATTAACACAGCTATAAGTGAAGATATTCCCACACATCTAAAGTTCACATTAAATCTAAAATCATTGAACTTCGTTAGTATTGGAAAAAATCAAGTCTATAAACATATATAACATCAACTTATTTTTAATATTCTTATAATAACATTCAAACTCAACAGTAACCTTTAATTAGGGAAACTAAAAATTAATTGGTTAAATGCCATGTGTTGGTTGCAATTTGATTGGTCAAACTAAATCAGAATGTCGATACAAATTAGATAATTACGGCGCACCAATATATTGTTTCTTTTGTTAAGACGAAATAAAGAATCGAATCACCATGAACAATGCAGAAGATGTTTCATCTGTTGTGATAAAAGGCACCTAGTAAAGAATTGTTTGGTCTAAAAATTAAGAATATCAAATCGAATAAACCAAGAAATAAAATAGAGAATGATGGTATAAACCAATCACCAAGAAATCGTTTTTACATTGATAATTTCAATACAGAAAAATATGTAAACTCTCCAATGGCAATAGACATCGAATCAGTTAAGGACAACAACAATAAAAGTTTAGCAGCTTGGGTTGCGATTTGTGGATTACCACAAAAGTAGAAAAGTTATTCGGAATGGCTAGAATTCTCCGAAAAAATACTTTGTAAAAGAGAAGTTAAAGATTATGCAACAAAGTGGTCAGGGTTAAAAGCTGTAGATATTAGCGTTGGAGCTATGGATCGAGTATATGTCAAGATAAAAGTATTAGAGTTTCTAAAAAATCGAATCGTTGTAGGCATGGGTCTTCAGAAAGATTTGGAATGTTTAGGTATTCACATCCCTTTAGATAATCAAGTAGATATAGCAAAATTCATTAAGACCGATGACAACAATTCAATCAAACTTAGAGACATGACTTACGCAATTTATAAAAAAAAATTCAGGAGTGAAAACGCAAGACACCTCGAGGAAATGATCCTGTATTAGATAGTAAATAAATGTTGAAAATATAACTTGACTTAAAAAAGGGAAAAATTTAACCTCAAAATGGTAATTACACCTGGATCAGAAAAGTAATAAGAAACGAAATTCACAAATAACAGATGTTAACTTCGAAATCAATGCGCATGACAGAAAAAAATATAAAAAATAGCGAAATATTAAACTAAAAATGACATTCATTTAATGAATTTGAAAAGAATAAAATGAAAATAAAAATTC
>JAQIXJ010001010.1:0-24517 GCA_034700185.1 Phthiracarus laevigatus | reverse complement strand
CGCGTGCAAATGATTCAATCCTTCGGCGATTTCACGCGATAAGTGTCTGACAGGAGCCTCGTCTAAACTCATCCAAATTTTATTACCAGATAGATTTGTCACTTGTAATGTTTCATATAAATCTTTTAGTGGTGAGTATTGTGATACGAGATAATACACATCATTTAATGAGTGTTTGAAGAATGCAAAAAACCTCAATATATTCTTATGCGGTCTTTCGCGAAGCCTTCGAATGATTTTCACTGAAAAAAATCAGCCATGGATTAGAAACAAATTAAATAATTGATTAAAAATACCTTCTCTATTGACTCCAGAAGTCTTTGCTTGTTTTAGTCCAATAGAATACACTTTGATGGCAACATATCCTCCATGAGGTATAACTTCTGCCAATACTACAGCACCAAATGCTCCCATTCCTATATTGTTAGTAACTGTGTAACCAATTGGTCGTCTTTTATTTAGAAAACGAATATCTTGAGAATCAAGTCCAACAATCCTTTGCGATGGAGAACCAACAGGACCTGACGATTCATTTCGATTTTCTAATATCTCTTCTAATATTTCGCTAAAAAATAATCGCGATTCTTCTGATGGATGTGTCAAAAGTACATTAAAATCAAATGAAGAACTAGATAGATAATCATCCATATCATCACTAGAATCATCTGAATCGCTAGAACTACTACTTTGATTCACACCAGGAATGTTTTGCTTTACTGCTTGTCTCCATTCTGGTGACTTCTCTTCAGATTCTGCAGCTTTTGGTTTAAATTGATCGGAAAGAAAGTCGTCGGGATTGAACTGTTGCGACACTTCTCCACTAACATCTCCTAATCCTTGTCTGCATTGTTCTTGAGGCGATTTCAGTAAACCACGAGAGGGCCCAGCTTTTGGACTTTCACCCAATACTTCCTCATCGCCTTCTGCTTCCTCACTAATCCATTCTGATTTTCTTTTGAAATCTGATCCACGTTCTTCTGATGGCGATCTTTTACGACTCATTTTTTGTTTATTACCAACTTTAAAGAAAAATATTTTTATGTTTTCGTTTATTTTTTTCAATAAAAAGATAAAATTTCTTAATTAAAATTTGTTTATTTATTGTTAAAAAAAGTTTATTCATTTTTAAAGCATTTTTAAAAGATTTTGTGATTACTTTTACTCCTGTCTTATTTAATTAACAATATATTATTGTATTGTTTTTTATATAGTATTAATTATAGTTATAATATTAATTTTGCATTAATTAATTGCGAATAATGTTGTAATATTAAGTATTTAGAAAAAGATTCAGTGGTTATCTAATATTGTTGTAAAAGATTTTAAATTTGTTAGCACTAACATTGCATATTCTATATATATTATATATTATACCATTTTCTATTCAAGTGAGCTTTTGATGCTCTAACCTCAATCAACATTTAGAAATTTAAATTAAAAATTAATTTATGGAAACATAAGTGCGAGATAATTCCATTTATTCAAAAGATTAATATAAGATATAAAATAAAATTAAAACTATATAAGAGAGTTGGACTTCAAAATTTATTAAACTTATACATAAAGTTTACTCCAACAAAATTTTTTTTTGCATTTTTGATTTTGATTCCACATCTTTTCGTTCATTAGCCAAACCAATAAACATTACATTGATTTTGAACCACCAATTGGCACAAACACCACAGAAATAATGAGTAAAACGTTCTCTTCTGAAAACGACTTAGTTTTTGATTTTTACTGAAAGAGGTTAAAAAGTATTGTGGTTTAGCACAGAGTATTCCAGAGGGTCTGGATTGGGTATACCCCTCCCCATGAAAACCTAAAGTCATAAAATAACAATTATTTCAGGAAAATTTCACTTTTTTGCCGAAAAATCCAAAAATTGTCGCTTAAATCCGATGAGTATGATCCCCCTTTGAAGACACCCTGGTTTAGCAAATGATTGATAATTGCTGTTTATGTTTTTTATTAGCTAAATATCACAACACTCTTTTTCTTTAGTAGTACTGATTGTGAGCTAAAATTTTTTTTAAAAATTCAAATAAATGTTAAAATCCACGTATAATTGATTAGAAATTTAGTTGCTTTAGACAGCGATTAATAAGAAAACATGAAATAATAGTAAACATGTAAATTATTTTTATGATTTTAAGTTAATATTTTGTTTGTAGAAGTATATATATTAAATTATGTGTTCATTAGTAACTCATGAACCATTTGTAAGTCATTAAAAATTGTTCGATGTTAATAAGGCACGCATTACACTTAATGATGGTAGAGTTCATTTTTCCTGAGCTTGAGCTTGAACATGCAAAGCATAAGCTCAAAACAAGAAAAAATTGGGCTGAGCTTCAAAAATAAAATGTTACCCTGAGCTTGAGCTTACTAATTTATGAATTGATTTGAGCTTAGATGTGAGCTTATATTTTACCAAAAATTTTAAATTTCACAATTATAAGATTTATATAATATATTTTTACATATTCCAATTTTTAAGTCATAACTACTAGTAAAATATCGCTTACTTTAACTCAAAAACTTGTAATTAAGATTAATTTTATTATTTTTTTCTAAAGCAAAAATATTTTATTGATGTTGGCAATGCTTATATAAAATTTGAAACATTTTATGGTAAAAGTTTGTTTTTATTAAGCTCAACACATGCTCAATAAGCTCGCTGAATTAAGATTGAGCTTACAAATTTAAGCTCAAAGGATGTTGAGCTTCGAACTTTAGAATTATACAAAATCTCATATTTAACTTTAACTTGAGCTTGAGCTGGCTTGAGCTTACCGCCATCATTATTTGTCTCTAAACATAACTTTAATGAATCTTTAAAAAGAGATATATCGTGGTCTGATAACTTTTTACTTTTATACTGAATAAGCGAGATAAGTCTTATTAAGACATAAAAAATCAACAAAAAAATAAAAAAGAGTTAGACTGAGAAACTAGACATGAGTTTGGGTTATTTGCCTTTTTTCTCGTTTCTAAATATTTTGAATCACCTTTTTATTTTAATGTTGGGGAAATTTTTTGACAGATTTGATGGATTGTCTCAAAATACTAATCACATATAAGTTTGAAAAGTTCACCACTTGTCAAATTCATGTTATCTTTCTTTTAAAAACATTGTATCTTTTTAGCTGTCTCGTGAATGCGAGAGAAGAAAAATACTGTGATATGATTCATGCTTGTGGTTGTATTTTCTAAAAGAGAGGGAAGAGCCGAGAAATTGATGCATATATTAATACTAAAAATTTTTGGGCAACGATTGGTATATAATAAGTTGTTTATGTTGCTCTGTTTGAACGATATTTTTTAATATAACTATATTTTGCTCATTTGTAAGCAATGTCAAAATGTTGAGCAACTTTGTGCGAACAAAGTAGTTCAGACAAGAGAGTGTATGTGTGTGTATGTTTATACAGTATACGGTATACTAGTTTTTTTCATAAAAATGTATTAGTGGTTACAATATTGTAGCCTTGACAAGTTAGGGATTTTTTAAAATTCTTAGTGTGTGCCATAACAACTTTAATTCAACAACACTATTGCTGAACTATCGATTTTGTCACGAGAAAGCATATTCAAACAAATGAGATAGTATTAAATTTTTATTTCATTGTTCTAACTTGTCAAAAAAAATCAAAGCAATTCAAATTATTATTATTTTTTTGAAGAATTGAAGTACTATCAAATTTGGAGATTTTAAAAATTTTAAAACCAAAATAATGTTAAGTGAAATTATTAAGAGATTTAACAAACATGTTATTAATTACATTTTAAATAAATAAATAAATAACTTAATTTCTAAACATTAGGTCATTTGTCGGTTAAAGATTTTTTTTCTAAAAAGGAAAAGAAAAAAATTTATTTCTTTTTAACATTTTAAATTTTTTGTTTCACCATCCGCTATTTATAAATTAAAATGTTCTAATAGAATACTAATTATATTTGAAAAAAGTTGCTTTATGCTTAGCAACTACTTGTTATGACAATTATATTTTTTGTAACTCGTTTTGAAGCTAGTTTTTACCGATTCACTACACGAGTTTTTTTACTGTGCAAAATTAAGCAACAAAAAATTTTCGAATGATAATTTTATAATTTAATTATTTCAGTTTAGAATTACCAATAAAAAAATAAGAAAAAGATTTAATCTAGTTATTAATTTCTTATTTTTCCTTCAACTTAACTCAATAATGAATGCATATATTGCATAGAGAAATAAAATAAATCTTATAGAGAGCGATGATAAATTATCGCACGACTTCAATAACCTTGTAAATTGTAACTTACGACTTTGTTTGATCCCTTTCGTCCTAACCTTCTTAACTCTTTTTTATGTTAACGTTAACCGTATGTTACTGTGTAATTGTTAATAATACTGTGCAACGCAAACACAATGATGTGTTAATAAGTGAGTGGTAATAGATATTTTTAACAGATAAATTCAAAGTAAATAGATATTTTAACCAATACGGTACGGCTAATACTGACTATTTTAAGAAAAATCATAATTATATTTGTTTAAAACATCGTAATCATTAAATTGATCTCGAATTTCAAACTTATATAATAATTAAATCTAAATGAAGATATGCTTTTATGAAGTTAAATAAGAACTTCATTATGTATACAGGAAACGTTTATATATTTTACGCACAAGTTCTGCGTAACAAAAAATTATTAATTTTAATTTTATGTCAGCTAATAAATGTAATGTATCTAATTTTAAATATATATATATTATAAAAAAATTAACCACTAAATGCTAATTCTGACATAATGCCAAGACTATGTCTGTGGAAACTATTACCTCTTCTCCTATTGCACCATCAATGCCATCAAGGCTACTAAAAGAAGATTCATATGGTGTTTGAAAATGATTCAAACTTGTAGCTAAGTTATGCCTGATTGGCGTTCATTTGGTAATAACATATCAAGGACTTTCGCTTATAACTAGAACTTCGATTTAATAAACAGTTTTTTCTATCACTAAAATATAGTTCGCTTTTGTAATTAATGCGGTGGTAACTATTTCCTGATTAACTCCTGTTTAAATAGCTATCGATTCTGCTGTTGCGCTGCAAATAACTTTTCTTGAAAAAAAATCATAAATAACTTTTTTCCAATTCATTTCTTATAATTCCGAAAAAACGAACGGATTAAATGCTAAAAATCTATTCGATTTTTTATCAACATTTATGCATATTTTATATGTAACTAAGTTAATGTGCGACTGGTTTTGATTAAAGCCAGACTGTAGTAATTTAATGACAAAATTATTAAAGTAAAGAAGTATAAGAGCAGGAAGGAGTAGTTAGTTATAAAATTATAATCATAATGATAGTGATTTGGCGTAAAAACACTATTAATCAATGACCAGCAAAAGGCAATAACCACCATTTGAAATATTATTTTATATAGAATAAGGAATGAGTATAATAAACGCATAATATCTGGTCATGTCTTAGTTTAATATCTTTGACAAGTTGTTCCCTGTGACTTTTAGCTACGCAGGTGGTCCTCAATTAAACGTTATAGAGATGAGAGATGGGAGAGGAGAGGATAGGAGAGAGAGAGAGAGAGAGAGAGAGAGAGAGAGAGAGAGAGAATTAGTTTTTAAACTACAATAAATAACTTAGTCTTTTATTATCGCATTTTTATTATCCTCGATTTTCTGTGTCTTAAAAGTTTTAGTGCATTTAAAACTGTCCTCGCTTTATGTCTGTTTATATAAGTGGTGAAAATGGGAATTCAAATGCTTTAAAATTGTTGCGTCAAAAGAAAGATAATATATTGCTTATTAACTTATGGCCAGGTAAATGTATAAATGCCATATGGTATACCTTCGCTCGTTATTTCAAGCAAAAATTCACTCCCGGGATACAACAAGCTATTGCATGAACAAAAAAAATTTTATTCAAAGACCAAATTTAAATAAAATTTATACAATACTGCTCTCCGATTATTACTAGTAATATATTCGTTAGTGTTTTTTGGTTGGCTTTCTCTCTCTCTCTCTCTCTCTCTCTCTCACATACACACTCTCACTCACTCACTCTCCCAGCTTATATTATTTAAACTAAAAAAATAAATGCATTGCAGAATAATCAGTAATATAAGCATTTGAACGGACATTAAAAAAGCTTTTGAATGCATAGTAATGTTATTGGAGTGTGAGATCAAAGCGGTTGTGAGAGAAGCTCGTAAAAAAGTTTTTCGCGTTGACGCCCTTGAAAATAAGTTGAAGTTTAAGTTACTTATGAGATGTTAGAAGATAAACTTTTTTTAACATTACTTATACCACTCTATTTCAAAAAAATAACAGTCAGAAAAAAATAACAAAAACGCTAAGCTATGCATTCGGTGTAAATTTATAGATTGTATACACATGTATTTATTTACGTGAGAATATAATTCATTTTTAAAAACATACATTTTTCTTATTGCGTATTACTATTTATTGCTAAAATATAGTAACTATAAATTAAATTTTTATTTCCCACTTTAAAAAGCGTTTACGACTTTTTTTACTAACACACACATACACTCTTTCGCTCTCTAGCAAGTTATAAAAATTGTTACATTACTTATGCTCTGTTCGCTCTCCATTAAAGCATAACAATGTTATTTATGCGGTTTGTATAACAAATAAAATTTTTTATAATAGATAACTATATGGTTATATGTATGTATGCATGCATGTATGTTTGATATTATATTACTCTAATCCTCACTTAAAGTTATAGAATTTTAATATGAATGTGTGGGGTAAATAACTGAGTGGCAAAAAACGCAATCGGAAAAAGTGGCCCAACTTTCTACTAGTATATACCGGTATAACACAGCCAAATAATATTATAAATAGAATTAGAGAGAGATTGAGAGAGAAAATTTTATTGCACTCATACAAATTGTATTGCCTTTTAAATTTGTGTGTGTATTTATTACATAAGAGGGCGAATATTGCGTTTAAATCATGTTAGGAACTGACTCATGGATGGGTATGACTGTATCACTCACTCGTCACACTATGCATGTAAGTTTGTGTGTGTGTGTGTGTGCATGGAATCTATCGGAACGATAATATGATAAATTTTATCGATTATATTCGTAGTAATTATGTAAAGCTAATGTGGGTATTACCCATTGTCAACATTGCTGTTATTAATAGATTTCTTTCACTCTTGCAAGCATTAGGCTTTAAATCGGCAACAGTTAACTTACAAAAAGCCTGCGTAATTAAATTACGTGATCGAAATTAATTAAATGGAATTTATTATAATTTCTTGAATCATATTCCGAGTGATTGAATAAAGTGTCATGTAATCTCATTAAAACAAAACACAAAATTAATAAGTGATCCCTTTGGAAATTAAGCAACTTTTTTACCTCAAGACTAACGGATCAGACTGAAAAGCCTTCTTAAGGGGGGATAAAACAGACCTTATCAAATTGAGGAGTTAAATAAGGACTACATATGTATTGCTCGATTTCTTGTCAAAATTAAATTTTTATCTTATGAGTCAAGTTAAAAGCTGACATGGATTAAATATTAATGTTTTTTCAAAAAGTTAATTATATTTTAGTTGAATTACACTGAAACATGAAGATAGGGGTACGGAAGGACCGACGGAATTTCTAAGATGGTGAAATTCATAAACTCCACTTTTTCTAGAAAGTGAGCCCAAAATATTAAAAAAACATAGACATACCCGGTTCAGCGAAAGCTATTATTTCTGATGGTTTACCATAGTAATCATCAGTGGAACTGGAAATATGGTTAGAGTTGTCTTGATAGGGTGTTGACTGATGATGTGCTGGCGTTGAGTGAATGTCATGCTGCGACGTTGACTGCTGATCTGATTGCGGTAATTGCTCGTAACCGCTGCTAACCGAATATAATTGCGACGCAAATGAGTTGTAATTATTTCCATTGTTATTAGCGTTACTGGTAGTGTCTAACTGAGCCTTTCTCAGCGCCTCCAGAATCAACTCTCTGGGTATTGTAGCCGTAATATTTGGTCGTTCGGGTAAATTTAGTTTTGACAAAATTTGTTTTTTAATTGCCTCAACTTTGAGCCGTTCGGCTAATGGCTTGTTGTCGGCAACACTTAAACAGTTTGGACAAGCATTTAGAAAATGTTCGGTTAGTTTTGTGTGATCACTATTATTATTGACTATAAATGACGTTAAATTGTTTTGCAAATTGTTATGATTTGGTGGCCAAACAGCACTGGACGCTATGCTGAGACCGGTGAGTAGTATTAGATAATAACCATAGTAGAAGATTATGACAACCATCTGTGGTTCGGTGGTGGACGAGTGCGATGCTGCCGATAATCTGGTGCGCATCACTTCTCTCCATGCAATCAGATAACTACCGGCCGGTGTCAACAACTCTCTGCGGCAAAACTAATTGAAGTATAAACTAAAATGATAAGTTCATACGAGTTTCGCGAACTTTTCTTTCTCTCTATTTTTCTCTCACTCGACTCTCTGCCGGTGTGTGCACAGTCTCTCGTTCGGCCACACAGCACAGTCTCAGCACTTAAAGCTTTTCGTCAATTAAATACATCGCAGAAAGCAAGACTCAAACAACACCGATAAGCAGCGGCGGAATATAAAATAGGCGGAGACACATATGCACACTAACTTCTATTACGATGAGTTGAGGAGTTTGAGGTGAAGTGAGCGAAAAGTTATTGATAACGATAGACATTAACGTTAGTCTCGCGATGCCATTACGCGATATAACACTACCAGCTGGTGACTGATCTAGTAGTCAACGCATCGAATTATCTAATAGTTATATAGTTATATAGTTATGTTACCTATTTTCAAGTAAATCTGTTTTTTAATATTCTAATTGTTTATTCATTAAAAACATCATAACGTTTTTTCCAAACAAACCTCTAATTTCTTTTTTTAATTTAAATTTTTAAACAAAACTTTGATTTACAAAACGGTTACTTGAAATTTAGATCTGAAAACTTTTTTGACATTAGTATTTTTTTCGTTCAAACGAACAACTTTTCGAAAGCATAAAAAATTGTTTTCTCTTATGTCAAACAGAAAAAATGAAATGTTTTTAAATAAATCAAAATAATATCCTTAAAGATTTTTTAATAACCAAACGTGACGTGATTATGAAATACAATTTGTTTTCGATTAACAAGAGAAACCACACTTAATTAAACAAAGTTCAATAAAATAAATAAATTATAATGTCAGAGAATTTTTATTAATAATATTCAATAAATTCTGGTAAAATGACGCAGTACATAATCAATACATGAGGATCACACACAAAAAACACATGACCACTCGCATTGAAGTTGGCTAATTATTACAAAGTTTTCTGTACTCAATAAACCCTTTACACACTTATTAATAAGTTAATTATAAAACAATTACAACTAGTTAAATGACAAAAGTGGGTCATTTTAATGGCATTACATTAGTTCTGGCATTATATTCAGTTCAGTTTAGTTTGGGAGGAGACTTTTATTTTAAAAAAGGGTTAAGGATTGTTATTATGGGTTTTGGATCTTGGATTGAATTTTTTTCATTTAAAATATAACTATTGTTGAAACAAAAAAAATATAAATTAAGATGAGATGATGCAATATTGGATACTTTAAATTATACTACGTTTATGGAAAGGGCGCTTTTAACCGATTCAAGCGAAATGAAATTTAGGCAAACTATCAAAAGTTCGATTATTATTAACCCTGAAGTTAATAAATTCAGTATATATGTAACTTATTTGCCAAATTACTAACATTTAGCTCATTAAATAGGGTAAGTCATTGATAGGTATAAATTTTCAATGGCTGAGTCAAACAACAAAACCCACATTTATTTACTACGTTATATAAATATAATTCACAGTTAATTATATATATAGTTATAAATAATGCAAATTTATTCTTATAGATAAGAAATTATCTTTTAAATGATTCAATCAATAGGAATATAATTATTGAAATGAAATCGGAAATTATTCGCTCTAAAAAATATTTAATTAAATAACAACAACGATAATAGTATTGCACAAATCTCCTCCATTAACAATATAATTTGTCAGTTTATTAGAATCCGGCATATAGTTATATATTTTTTCGAAAATTATAATTTTATATCGAAGTTAGTTTATAAATAAACTTGAGAGTAACGGTTAGTTAAAACCATAAATTAAATTGTCAGCAAGTAATATTCTTTTAAGTTATTTAACTGATTTTATAAATCAATATACCCTATCAGAAAACAATCTGAACAAAAATATAAAAATCAACTCAAAATTCAAAGTGCAGATTTCAAATTCAATAAGCTATATTGTTCGGATTTCGAATCTATAACAGAGTTCGGTTTTATATGATAAAATTGGATATATCACCTTTTTATACGCAAATGTTGTATTGAGGAACTTATTTTTATATTCTTTAATGCATATTTTATAGACTCTTATGATTGAAGGAACGAAAAGCAGACTAACACATTGAAATATAATTTTAATAATCATTGGAATTAGACATGAAACAAGAATAACACATTCATGAAGAGCTCACTTTTTATAGTTTTATATAAGTTAATAATTTATTTAAAAAATACATTAATATTTTCCAAAATGCCAATTAACTAATATAAAATACTTGTGCGGGCACCGCTTCGGATGGACGGACGGACAGACATAGTCAAATCCATAAGCTCGCTCTCTTTTCAAGAAAATGAGCTAAAAAGTATCAGGGCGTGACAGGACAGGATCGGGATTCAGAAAATTTTTACTGGATTTTTCTGGACAGGAATTTACCATTTAAATATCGGTACTGGACAGGAAAACTCGAAAGTCTATAAATGATCAACTTTTTATTTGTAAACATCGTTGAACTTTAATTTTTTCCATATTTATTACAAACTTTTAGTGGAATAGTTTATATTGCATCTTATTTAGAATTATTGAGTATTTATCACGAAAACTTAGATTAAATTATTAATTATTTATCACTTTTTTAAATAAAAGTAGAACTTTTGGATTTGACCATGTCTGTCTGTCTGTCTGTCTGTCTGTCTGTCTGTCTGTCTGTCTGTCTGTCTGTCTGTCTGTCTGTATGTCTGTCTGTCCGTCTGTACGTTCGCCGTCCTATATTAATTAAGAGATTTCACCTATTTCTTCAGGGATATGAGATCTTTAAAACTGATTAATTTATCACATTAGTAGAGAGTCAAAATAATAGCATTTATAGCATACAAAAATAGCGCTATAAATAGCATTAATAAATGGACAAAATAGCACTTAAAAATAGCATATATAATTTTTTAAAAACTACTTAAAAGTTAAAATATAATGTCCTTTTCTTCAAATTAACATTTTTCTAAATCTCTCTTAGTCTATTTTATAATAAAGTTTAAAAAGTTTTTTGAAAAGTAAGTTATTAGAAATTTATGGTAGTATTGAAAAAAATTTTGGAATAGGGGTAACAAAAACTAATCAGATTTAAATGACAATATTTCGATTTCAAAGAAATGGCATTTATTAGCATTTATTAGCATTTATTGCTTTTATAGCAGTTATCATTAAAATTAGCAGTTAATAGCATTTATAAATGGAGCTAAAACGACTCCAAACTATGTAATTCGTGCTCATATAATAATCATATGCTTATAATTTATGAAATAAAAAAGTAGCAAATGCTATCTTTTTGACTCTCTACACATTAGTAAGCATTAACCTTAGAAAAAGTGAGCTTTTATCTATGAATCTGTCGTTCTTGTTATTCAATTGTAGACAGTTTTATATTGATAAAAATAAAATAGATTCTGGATAGGACGCGAATAAATAATTCTTTTAACATAACCGGACTACTGCCTAAATTTAACTGGACATGAAGGGACTATCATATTCAAAGTTTTACTACCTCTAATTGGCATCTTTATCTGAATTCTGTCATACTATTAATTGTGTTGCCAAAAGTATGACAGTATTACCAGAAAATTTTAAATAGTTTGTAAAAGTAAAATGAGTCGATTATTTGTAGAGATTGGTAAGTGGGAACATTATGTCCCTAAAAAACTGTCCACATTCCCCAAATTTGAAAAAATGTCTAAACTGTACCATTACATTGATCTTTGCAAACATTAAGTTAAAATTGGGTTTAAATATTTTACCTTATTTTTATAAATGAATAAGAATAAATAAACGTAAAGATAATTTTCAGCCTAAAATAATCAAATAAAAAATTGTTTTATGTCTTGAAACCCAATGGCAGAATCTATATTCTAGCGAATCCATAGAAAATTTTAAGAAAGAGATATTAAACTTGAGGTATTATAAACCCTTCTTTCTCCAAATTCATTAAATAAATATTAATTAAAAATATAATTTTGCAAAGATAAAGTGTCAGTTTATGAAAATTAACAAAAAGTTATTTATAGTTTTTTAAAAAAACATAAAATCTTTAATCTTTAAACATAAATTTAAATGTAATCTCCAAAATAACCAAAACTACATTTTTAGTGCAAACATATAGTATTCTTAGCTTTTTCAAACTAAATTAGGAAAGTGTTTTGATTGGCACTTTTTTCTAAAAGTCGAATTAGTAGGATGCGAATAAAACGCATATTTGTTATATGTATAGACGTGTTCAAAATTTCATAAATATAAGCCATTTCATGAGATTTAATAAATTGCACGTTCTTTTTCAGTTTTACATCTATGCTCATTGAAATCTTAAATTTTGTATTCCCCACTAAAATGTTTTCTTTATTATTATACAAAATATAAAAACTTCAAAATACAAGTTAATAATTACTATTATAATATAAATTTAATTTTTATAAAAATATTCAAATGACTCTAAGAAAAGCATTTATTGATTACAATTTTGATTTAATAATAGGCGTTGTAAAAATTTTTCTAATGTTTGCCACCAATTGTTCATCTCCTTTAATCTTAATTCTGCCATTATTTATTGCCTTTATTTAAAATTAAAAATTTCAGTAAATAAAACCTATAATTAACGAACTTACATCATCAAAAGATGTCAAATGATAAGCAAGTCTCGCAAAATCATTATCATCAATGGTTATTGTTATATCACTTGATGTGCTACTATTTCCACGACGTATAAAACCAAATGGCTTATCAGATGTGTAACTGAGAACTAAAAAATTCATATTTTCACTAATTTAAATATATGAGGCTTTATATGTTACCCCATGTAGAAGCTAACTGTCCATTTTTAGTGATATCGAAACGCACAACAGTTGGTTTGTCAAATAGTTTGGGCAAACGTACAATACGTTGTATCAGTTCGAATATAATCGATTCGCTTAATAATCCTGGTATTATTGGCTAAGAATTAAAGCAAATAAATACATAATACTGTAGCTGTCATTGAAAAATCGTGTTTAAAAAACTCACGTCTTTTAAGATAATCTCTCTGACGTTAGGGTATTCTGGATCATCCCTCGAGCCCTGCACTTGATTCCAAAATGAATCTAATTTTTGTAATAATAATACATTGCCTTTAACTTTAACTTTTCCTGTCATGAATGCCTATTAATTAATGCATACAAATCAATTACGTTTTAAATACTGTAAGACTGAATTAATAAATTACACGCTGTGGATTTAACTCTCCGAATAAAATTTTCACATAATTGTCGTCATCAACAGTGACCACAGCATCGGGAGAACCTTTGGCTACACTGCGGTACACTTGTCCGCCATCCACTTTCGTATCGGTGGCTTATAATAAATAATATTAAATTTTTTGTCAAATAATGCGATTTCACGGGCTTTTAATTTAGTATACTTACTCCATGTTGCGATTGGTTTCCCATTCTTCGTTATATTAAACTGTATTAAAAATTTCATGGCCTTTACTAACTCCGGTTCTTCTCCCATTCGGGTGCGGATTATGTTAAATACAATATCACTTTTAAGACCATCGGTGGGAATCGAGTTTAAAAGTTCATCCGAGTTTTGACTTGACTTTTTTGAACCAGTGTCGGATTGATTGCCATTTTCCTGTAAAAAACCTTTTGCTGACTTATTAGCCGCAGCAGACGACATCTCTTCGGACCAGAATTGCTGGAACTTATGCGCTGCCAACACATTTCCAGATAATTTAATTTTTCCAGACATAAACGCCTGAAAATAATTAAAACATTAATAAAATATAAAATATTTAAATAATGGAATTATCTAAGAAAAATGTCAATTTTATGCCCACAAATCAACACTACAAATAGTTTTGTCAAAAAATACTATATTTAAGGATTTCTTTTTAGAAGTGTTTTTAACAGATATTTTCCAAACATATGTTTAAATAAAGAAAGTATAAGCAAACACTTCACATGTTTTTTAGCTTTCCCTTGAAAAAAAGATTTTTTTGAATTTTTATCACTAATTTTTAATTATACCGCATAATATTTCCTAGAAATTTTAAAGTATTTTGTTTAAATATATAGGAAAACAAATAATTTAAAAACCTTGGCGGCGTCTATAGTTCCTTCAAACATAGAAGAAGCGTCTCGTTCATCCATTGTGATAATAGAGTCTGGTTTTGAATCTTTGGATGGACCCCAATAAGCAGAACCGACACCATTCTTTAAGTCAAGTGCTAAATTTGACAAAAAAGCATATAACTCGTTAGCCTAAACTTTAAGCATGATATTTTTTTATCAATTATTTACTCCAAATGGACACAATTTTCCCATTTCGTAATAGATTCCATTGATAGACACTTTTAATTGTGTTCACTAAATTGGGTCTTTCTTTAATACGCTTCGGTATCCAATCTATGAATAGACGATCTACTTGTGATGGGTTTGTGGGTTGGGCTGGAAGTGAATCGTTGATTGGTTGCTCAGCAATTGATGACGAAATCGCTGTACGAACAAAAATAATTGAATTATTAAATTAATTAAAAAAATGTTCAATAATTTGTTAAATTAAATTTATTTGCAATAAAGACTAGCGATAACTGTGGAACTTTATTAAAGTTACAAAATATTTCTTTTCACCACTGATAATGACTGTTATGGTAACGTTATTATCAGTTATGAGTTGATCGAAATATTTAACTATAATAAACAAATAGATAGATAAAGCTTTATAAAAAATTTATTCTAGTTAATTAAATTTTTTATGAAAAAAATTGATGAAAGACTAGTTTAGGAAAATCACTTTTCTTAAAACATATAAAGATTTATAATATAGCTTCCATTTTATAAATTAAATTTTTAAAAAATAAAAGTTTACATTACGTTACCATTCAGTGCCATTTAATCTTAATAATCCTAAATGAGTATTTAAATATAGTTTGCAAATTAAAATCCAAACAAAAATACAGAGGAAAGTGATAACACTGAACTGCCAATAACCCAGAAAAATACAAATAAATTTTTGAAATTGTACGTGAATTGTCAGTTTATTATATGCTTCCTGCGTATTATTCAAAAAAATATATTATAGTAACTAATAGTTACTCACTCGCAGATGAATAATACGCATACTTTACGCAAACAGAGATACGTTGAGAGATATTCACTTATTTGATATAAAAACAGAGTAAAGTTCAAAATTATACAGTTACGCAAAGTTTTTTATTACTAGTAAAAAAATCTCACTTTTAGTAAATATATTGTAAAATCACATTTTACTGTACTGTATTAAATTATTTGGAGAAAGTTGAAAGGCGTGAATGATAATGAATGAAAAAGAAATAGAGTTGACTGCAATTGCTATAATGACTGGTGCATTAGAGAGGAAATATTTAGCACGAGAAACAATAATTATTCAATATATAAGTTATTCAATTCGTTACCTATTTTTCTCTGTTTATGAAGGCCAGCAACAATTACAGCACTTCACTTGTCATTACATCATAAGTGAAGCAGAAATCATAAGTATTAAATTTGAGGCGTAGTTGTGTGTTTTGTATATGTTATAGCGTTTTCTCTTTATAAAAAATATAAAAGTTATAATTACTATTTTTTTCTTTTCAGTGCAATGTTTTCCTTGTTTTATCTTCTTTAGCTAATTTTTTTAAATTATTTTTTATTATCCTTATTAGTTGGTTATTGTTTAAGTACATCAAAATGTGAACCTATAGTGTGAGTTGAGTTTTTTTAAATGTTTTTATGAAGTTTGTAGTGTAGTTCGAAGAAAGATTTTTGCAATTTAATATTGATATAAAAAATAAGTATTTAGGTTACAGTTATGTGCTTTAATATTACACTTATCGATAAAAAACATAGTTTTCGTAATTACTTCAGTTATTCTCTCTTAGAGGTCGGTGCTGATGCGAATTTTTTAAAAGAATTTAAATTATATAACTCTAATTATTAAATTTTTTAAACACATGTATTATGAATGTTCGAAACATTGAAAAATTTTTTGATATTCATAAATTTCTATAAACGTTCTCCAAATCTAATTGGAAAGCGTTAAAAATATTTTACGTTTAAAGCATAAAAATCCTGACGCAAATTAACATACTGATTGACGTTAATCGTAAAGTAACATTACCGTAGATGTGACAAAACTTTTTCCACAGCTATACATTAATTGTAATTATAAGGATAAAACGCATTTGATTCTGTTTATTTCGACTCGTTATTAAAAAAATAATCATATCGTAGTTATAGCATTCAAAAGAATGTGATACAAAAGAACTTACCCATTGTGTATGTTCGCGAATATAAGCACAGTAAGTAAAGTAATTATTAAGTAAAATAATTATTTTAGGATTTTGTTAGATTAAAGTATAATATCATTGTCGGTTATATCCAAAAAATATAAATATAGCTTTATAAATTATTATAATTAAATATTTTTAACTTTTTTTAGAAAATTGTCGTTTAAATTTGATAATTTTTGAGACCCCACTATTTTTTCACAATAACCTTAAAATTTCCAACTAAAGATCTAAAAAATATTGGTAACTTAAATTTTTCGAGTCTAATATTAAAAGATGAAAATTTTCCATATATCTTAGATATTTATCTAATTCAGTGGAAAAAAATAAAATATTTTAAATGTTTTTATTAATTTTTAAATTCAATATTTTTTGAGAATTGAACATAAAAAAATTTCCGTTCTTTATTCATGAATAAAACGGCAAAACTTTATTTAGTTGAATTGTTCCATTGTTTTAGGACTCAAAAGTAATGGCAGTAAAATTTTTCAATTAACTGCCACCCTATTTACAATAAATATGAGGACTTGCGTTTAAAATTTATTTTGTTTACTTACTTATTAGTTTTAGTTCCCTCCTTATCACGAATAGTGTTATACTCTCGCAGTACTGTAAAGCAAAAACTAATTGTTTTTTGCAAGATTAGCGGTTTCGAAACTGGTTTCCATTCAAACCTGTCTTATGGTAAGTTTTGAAAAAATGTTTTGAATTTATTAACATTTTTCAATATGTCGATTTACTTTTACAATCAGTCATATACGTTACACAATCATTTATTTACGATTCTGTTAATTATAAAAAACTTTTAACAAAAAACTCTTTAACATAATAGAAAAAATGGCTACAAAAATATGGTATTTATAAATTCGTTATTATATGAGGATTTATTGAGCAAAAAAAAACAATCGACTTTAAAATCATAGTTTCCTTTAATTGTGATTAGAGTTTTGATCTAATATTAGGCGTTGCAAAAATCTTACTAAGTTTTACCGCTGACTGTTCATCTCCTGCATATTTTATACGACCTGTTTTTAATGCCTTTGTTTTTGGATTAAAAAAAGTAGTGAGTGAACAATAAAACCAATTAAAACATTGCTTACATCATCAAAAGATATCAAATGATAGGCAAGTCTCGCAAAATCATTGTCATCAATGGTTAAAGTTATATCACTAGATGTGCTATTTTTTCCACGACGTATAAAACCAAATGGTTTATCAGATGTGTAATTGAGAACTAGAAAATTCATATTTTTGCTAATTAAATATATATATATAAGGCTTTATATATTACCCCATGTAGAAGCTAACTGTCCATTTTTGGTGATATCGAAACGTACAACAGTTGGTTTGTCAAATAGTTTCGGTAAACGTACAATACGTTGTATCAGTTCGAATATAATTGAATCGCTTAATAATCCTGGCATTATTGGCTAAGAATTAAAGCAAATAAATATATAATAAAGAAAAATTTAGATTTGAAAACTCACATCATTTAACATAATCTCTTTGAAGTTAGGATATTCAGGATCATCGCATGAACCACGCACTTGATTCCAGAATGAATCCAATTTTTGTAATAATAATATATTGCCTTTAACTTTAAGTTTTCCAGTCATGAATGCCTAATAAATTTATGAATACAAATGTAATTTTGAAACTCAAATGATTTTACTAATAAAAATTATTTAAATTACTCGCTGAGGATTTAGTTCTCCGAATACAATTTTCACGTAATTGTCATCATCAACAGTGACCACAGCATCGGGAGAAGTTTTGGCGGCACTGCGGTACACATGTCCGCCATCCAATTTCGTATTGGTTGCTTAAATTTAATTTTTCGATATTTTAGTTAAACAAAATTTTCATGATAAGAAGAAATAATTTTGTATACTAACTCCAATTTGCGATCACTTTCCCTTTTTTCGTTATATTAAACTGTATTAGAATTTTCATCGCTTTTACTAATTCTGGTTCTTCGCTCATTCGGGTACCGATTATGTTAAATATAATATCACTTTTAAGACCATCGGTTGGAATCGTGTTTAAAAATTCAACTGACGCTTCACGTAATTTTTTTGTATTGCTCGCGGTTTGGCTAATATTTTCCTTCAAAAAACCTTTTGTCGAGTCATTAGCATCCGAACAAATCTCTTCGGACCAGAATTGTTGAAACTTATGCGCTGCCATCATATTTCCGGTTATTTTAATTTTTCCAGTCATAAATGCCTGAAATATAATTTTTATCGCTTCAAATTAGCAAAATTATTTGATTTGCACTAATTTTTAGTAATATCAAGTTTTCTTAGAAGTGAAAATGTATTTTATTTAAAAAGGCTATAAAACAATAAACAATTTATATACCTTTGCGACATCGATATTTCCTTCAAGCAATTCCGAAGCGTTTCGTTCATCCATTGTGATAATAGAGTCTGGTTTCGAATCTTTTGGTGGACCCCAATAAGCAGAACCATTGCCATTCTTCAAGTCAAGTGCTAAATTTCGACAGAAAAACATCTTTAGCCTAAATTTCAAGTCAATTAATTAATCATTGAATTACTCCAAATGGACACAATTTTCCCATTGCTTAGTAGATTGATCTGATAGATACTTTTAATTGTGTTCACTAAATTGGGTCGTTCTTTAATACGCTTCGGTAACCAATCTATGAATAGCCGATCGACGTGTGATGGATTTGGCATTGAATCGGTTAATAGTTGCAGAGGTATTGGCGAAGAGGTTGCTGTTTGAACCAAAAATTATTTTATTTATACTTAATAAAATTGGAATTCCTTATAAATTAAATTAAAACTTTCGAAACTTTTATTATCACTGCCAACGTATTTCATATCCGCACTTATAATGATATGTAAGGGTAACGTTACAAAACTGTGCTATTTTTAATTCAAATTTTGCGAAGAAAGCGATGAATCACTTTACTAGTTTAAGAATATAACTTTTCATGAAACTAGAAATTAGGATTTAAGATCATTATAAAATTTATTTAAGAAAATAAAGTTCACATCACTTTACAATTAGAACTAATAGTTTTCAGTGCCATTTGATTAAAAATATTTCTATATACAGCGTAGTTTATTAGCGATTAAAATTCAAACACACACACATATGGAGAAAAAACATTGAATCGCGAACTAAACAGAAAAGACCACTGCATTTTTTTAATGTACTAGATTTGCCAGTTAGTGCGTGAGTGTCCTGCATAATATTGAGAGAAAAATATTATAGTAACTAATAGTTACTCGCAGATGAATAACACGCATACTTTAACAAAAAGTGATACTTTCAGAGATACTCAACGCCGTCTCTTGAAGCGCAACGAACTTAAACAACTATTTATAAACTTTTCACAAAAAATTAAGAGGTCACGCAAACTCAGATTTTAATTGATGATATTATCACTATTGGCCAAAAAATAGAGTATTGAAAAAAACATTAATGTATAAAACTGTCGCTATAATTTTCTTTAAAAACTAACTCTCCGAATAAAATTTTCACGTAATTGTCGTCATCAACAGTGACCACAGCATCGGAAGAAGATTTGGCTACACAGCGGTACGCATGTCCGCAAATCACTTTCGTCTCTCTCGCCTATAATAAGTCAAGAGCTGAATTTGACAAAAAATACATTTTAGCGTAAACTTAAAGATGAAATTTTTTTCTAAATGATTTACTCCAAATCATACATGATCGCATCACACCACGATTTCAAATTTTTTGTTTTTTATGTGTATTAGGCGCCAATTGTCTGCTAAAGTGTACAAATAAGTGTACTAATATAAAGTCTTTTATATAAATTTATTATAGTTTTTATATAAAAGACTTTATATTAGTACACTTATTTGTACACTTATTTGTACACTTATTTGTACCGTTTAGCAGACAATTGGCGCCTAATACACATACAAAACAAAAAATTTGAAATCGTGGTGTTATGCGATCATGTATGATTCTGTCTGTCCGCAATCTTATGTTAATAAATGGATTATTAATGTTCTTTAATTTAATAAAGGAAGTTTACCAACTTCTTAGATTTAATAATTAATTTTTACCAATAAGACGTTTTTAGGGCAATGAGGCCAATTAACGAAGTCCATTCTAGGTAAAAGAAGAATCATAAATGGCCAAAATTGCGTCAAAAAATACGTTATAAAGTGTAATACATGTTATCATGGGCAAATTATGGGTATATATTGAAAATTAAGCAAAAACAGTCAAAAATCCAGTCAATCTTTCAGAAGTATCTGCCACAATTTGAAATTTATCTTAGGCTCAATTTGAGCAAAAATCTGGTCATAAATTATGACTCATAATGGGCGAAATTTATAAAAATACAGGTTAAAATTATAGTATCATCTGCATTTGATAAAGAAATATTTAATCTCAAAATAGGATAAAATCTGGTTTAATTAGGCAAAATTTGACAAACGTTCCCAAAATTTGATTTAAATTTGTTGTATCATCTGCCTTTATTTCACTTTATGTATGAGATTTTATGGTTCAAAATTGTTCAACAACTAAAGTTAATATTTACAATTAACAGGATGAACTGTTAAAATTAGTCAAAATTTAATACGCATCTGCAGTTAAGTTCAATAGTAAATTATAAAACACAGAATAATGTGGCATATGCTGTTTCTAGAAATGTATAACTTAAATAAGAATTTTCTATAAAAGTAATATTAAGCAATGAAGTAAACGAGTGACCATATACCCAACTTAAATTTAGATTACAGTCAAATTTTATGACCGAATCGATTTTGTTTATTAATGTTGTTAATGTGCTTATTTGTGCTTTTATATTTGTTACAACATTTTGAGTTATTGTGCAACTTTTAATATGCAGAGGTGAATAAGTTAGAAAACGCGTGTTGTTAGAAAACTAACAACTGATAAATTAACTCAAAATTTCATTGATATGATTTTTTTATCGGAGTTATTTCAAATCCACACAATTTTTTCATTTTAATAGAATTATTCCCTTAGATATTTGCTGACTAATACACTAAACATAATTAGTGTGATTATAGAGTTAAACAAGATCGATACGGTCAAAAATTATTATGTAATCATTCAAAAATCCCATTTAACAATTAAATGGTAACATTATTACAATATCAATGAATAAAAAAGTGTTGCATAACAATACATAAAAGCAATTTATTTAAAGCCAAATATGACCACTGAAGCACATATGCGAGCGAAGTGCAAGCATCCACTTTGTAAGTCCTTAATGAATACTGTACAATGTTTGGTGTATCGTGCACTATTTTTTTAGGCCAAAAAAGGAGAATAATTGTTTTTAGGGTTGGAATCGGTCGTGCTGTAAAAGCTTAATCTGGTACGATGCACGTGCAAATAAAGTATAGTGAAAGGATTAAGTGCTCGAACTTCTCAATTGAATTTAAAGATGTTAGTAAAATATATATATTGATATAAATTTTTAAAGGTTACGATACGTTTACGCTAAAGGTTACATTATAGATAGGACTACCATTGAATCTTAGTTTTGATTTAATGCTATGCTTTGATTTAATTTTATGGCTCAACTTTATCTTCACGAGTGGAATCAACGATAACACTATTAAATTTCTAAATCTAACTTAACAAAGCCAGATATTAAGACCCCATCGATCTTGTTTTAAATTATCAAATATATATATATATATATTAGGCAACAATATGATTATTTTTTTAGCGTAGCCTAAATGTAACTCATATCTTATTTACTAATGCACAAATACATTCTATTAAAAAATAATATAAATAAATTGAGCGCTTTATGATGTTCATTCTTGTTTCGTATTTGATTCGATCGATCTCTCAAATGATTTGGAGAGATATTAAAATCTTTTTTTCGATCTGGGTTTTCATTAAAATTTGTTTAAAACTTTTTCATTGGTTTTATTTTCATTATTTTTTTTATTAATTTTCCGCCCAATTTCATCAAATAATATTCCGTTAGTAATTCCTGATTAAGAAAAAAACACAGCTAATTAATCATTCATTATAATCCAATAGAAGTCGCTAAATACGCAAAAAAATCAACTCTACGATTTACGCAATCGTTTTCTGATAACTGTTTGGCACAAATAACATAACTGAAGCATTTAAATGTTATATTACTGAATGTTTTGTTCTATAATCTCAATTCAATGTTGATTTCTATGCCACAAGTAAATATCATTATATTTTTTAACTTCTAACTTATTTCTCTATTATTAACCTATTAAGTGATATTATTGAATGCTCGATGCCTTATCTAATCTTAAAAGCAAAATCGATGAAAACTTTAACTTTAAGTGAAATTTCATTCCACAAAAGAAAAAGTAAACTTTATTCAAGCAATTAAGTTTTACATTTTAATGAGTTGTACAGTTTATTTTCCAAATCATTTTTATAACTATAATTATTCGCGTTTACATTTATTTATTCGCGTTAGAACATATATTTTACCAAAAAATTGTATTTATTGTAAAAGCTTATTAAATGAGTTTATGAATTGATTAATAAGCTTAATTGCTTTTATCTCGAAAATTCTTATTCAAATTTTATTTATTATATGCTGAATTAGTAAAATAAATTTTTATGTATTTGATTCAATCTCTCAAATGATATTAAAACTTTTGTTTCTTCGTCGTTTGTATTCAAATGAGTTTAGAAAATTTAAGAGTTTTTCATTTCATTTAACTTGATAGTAAATTTTCAGATCAATTTCGCAAATTTTTTTAAAATTTTCACAAATTCATTTCTGTCAACTAATCCTGAATAATAAAGAAATATAGCTAACTAATCTTCCTTTCTAATTCAAAAGATGTCACTAAATGATCAAAATAAATTTTACGTTACAATTTACGTAATCGTTTTTTGATAACTGATTGTTTGGTGCAAATATCATACCTGACGCATTCAATTTCTCTGTTACTGAATGTATGTTTATTCAATCTCACTTCATTATTGTTTCCTATGCCACAAATAAATTATATACTTTAACTACTAATTTGTTTCTCTAATATTAACGCACATTATTAATACATCAACTTAATAAAACTATTGCCTGTTCTGACACACAAAATTATAATTTATTTAGATTATAATTAATTCTATCTTAAATACAGTGAATAAATATTTATACAAACGTATGGTTTGAAATTTAATATAATATTACCTATTATTCGAACCAAAAAAATAATCTAAACTATTTAATCTTGTAAACCGTCATTATTAGGATATTATTGATAGTTATATATAACTAGTTCTGTTATTTGCTTTTTATGATAAATATAGAAAACTACTCAAAAATAACAAAAATATAGTTGACTAGAACAACATTCATGGTTACAGATAAATTATCTTCAAAAGCGTTGCTTTTATCATTATGTGGTTGTATCACAGTTTTTAAGAATCTAGAATAAGAATGTTAGATTAGATGTAGTTGTCGGTTATAATAATTATAATATAGGGGTTAATGAAAACAATGTTAAAGGTGAGCAAGTTTCCAAACACGATTGATTAAAAAAATTAATGACTCATGAAATAATTTAAAAACTCTTTGATAAGATATTGATGAGTGTGATGTCGAATCCATAAAACATTTCATTTATCCACAAATTTTTGCATTTTTATATACTTTTTAGCTGATTAATACATAGAAATATAGCGATCCTCTTCAGTTTAAATCATAGTTACCCAAGGTCTGAAGTGCCAGAGGGGGGTCAGATTCTGAAAATCTCAAATTTTAGGGGGGGTCGAAAACTCATCGGATTTAAACGACAATTTTTTTGTAT
>JAQIXJ010001009.1:0-24529 GCA_034700185.1 Phthiracarus laevigatus | reverse complement strand
GACTCAATTTACAAAAAAACGTTCACATATAACTTCTAATAGAAGTTAAAGTTTGTTAGCTCATATATTAGGTATTATTCAAGTAAGATACATATATATGAATTTAAGTTAGATTTGACTTTATGATTAAAAAATTTTTAAGTAAAAACGGGCCAACGTCGGGCTTTAGATAAATAAAATTATCGGGCTTTTGTCGGGCTTTGGCTTAATTCTGTCGAGCTTGCATCGGTCATTAAGTTTTCTCGATTTCATAGTCTAGCTAGAACACAATTTGTAAATAGAGATGAAACATTTGACATACAGTAAGATTTTTTCCGTAAAATTGAATTTGTATAACACTAATGAAATGAACTAGGATTTTCTATAAAGCCTTTGAACTTCAATATACTGCATATGGTTATTTGGTCAGTTATTTACATTAATGTTTATGCTAAAATCTGTTATCAATATTTAACTATGCTGAAGTTAACACGCGATGATTAATAAATATTTTGACATTAAAAATAATATTTTCAAAATATTAGATTGCTGTTTATGATGTAATTATCGAAAAATATGTTAAGCAATAAATATGGGAAAACTGCTGATAAACTTACGATTAACGGAATTTAAGTGCTTTATTATCTTCTATCACCAAAAATTAATTTGGTGATTTAGTTTTAACAAATAATCTAATTTTTAATGATGAGCATAAGCCGACCTAGTTTAAGCTAAAGCACAGATCAAATATATTTTTCGAGTTTTGTTAATGCTAAAAAATAGCAGGTACGCACAAGTTTAAGCTCAAGCTCAATATAGAAAGCTGATTAACTTAGTTTGTAAATGTTAAGTTAACAATTGTAATTCCAAAAATTATATTTAGAATCTTTAATTAATTGTGTTGTGCTCTTTTTGAAAAGTAAAAATAAAAGTTGAAAATTTGTGACTTATTTTCGCTTAAAGTAAAAGTAAAATACAATTGAAATGAAAAATTGCAAAAAGTAAAAGTAAAATACAAATTATTTGACTTTTAATTCTAAAATTGGATTAAATAGCGAAATAAAAAGCAAAAGTAAAATCAATCTTTTAGTTTCAATTTTGCTTGAAGCAAAAGTTATTTACAGTTGAAATGAAAAAATTTGTTAAAAGCGAAAGTAAAGTAGAATTGAAACTAAAATTAAGCCTAGTAAAACACAATCGAAATTAAATTTTTACTTGAAAGAAAACGTAAAACAAAAGATAAATTAAAAATTGAAAGTTAAACAACACTCATTTAATTTAAAATTATAAGGCTTAATTTGATGTTTTTCTAAGCAAATTATTATGCAATAACGCTCGAAGTTCAAGCTTCAGAAGATAACGCACCAATCTTTACGGTTCTTGAGCTTAATAAGCTCGATAAGCTAAAGCTCAAGCTCAACAAAAATGAGCAAATTCTCATCATCACTAATTGACGTAATAAGACCTTGTATTATTGAACCCGCGTTATATAATATAAAACCACTTGACACTAATGTTTCTTTAAATCAAAATCATATGAAAAAATTGATGATTAATTACAAAATTGAGTTTATTACAAATTTTCTCAAACATCATACCATAGATAAATAATGAATTGTTAGTAATTCTTTGCTTAATAGTGTATTGTTTGAATAAAATTGATATAAATTATCGTACGGCTAGGATTATATGTCTTACAGTTTTGGTGAAAGTATATATTTGAAGTTCATGTTCATTGTCTTCACAAATTAAATCTAGTCTCTATTATAGTTATATAACTGAAAAGATAGAAAAAATGTTTCGATTTGTGAAATCAATTAATTTTACAATTATTATGCTATTTTGGATATTTTCGATCTCACTGTCGGCGCCATCACGATTTAATTTGGGCAGTTTTATTCTATACAGTGAGTTAGTGGGCAACAGGTGTGGAAGTCAGGCATTTCTAGAACTATGTGGTGCGTGTGCTGAGGCCACCGAAAACGAATTAGCGTTCAGTTATTGCTGCAAAAATCAGTACAACGCGCGCGAATGGTGTAAGTCTTATTTGGAGTATTCTCTCGATAAATGACATTAACATTGGCTGATAAAGAATCAAAAAATTTGCTTACTTAATGTTTGTAGATAATTATTAAACAGAGTTTATTATTGTTATTTAATTTTTGCTTAGTTTAAACAATCATAATATAATTATTTTTCAAGTTCATAGCAATGTAAAAAGTTTGTATATAAGTAAAATTTCAATTATGTAAACCAGAAAAATACGCAAAACTTCTATTAACAATAAAATGTTTTGTTTTCTTGTGGAAAAATATTTCTTATCGACTAAGTTGCATAATTTAAGTTTTTAATCTAATTTTTACAATCTCACAACTTTTAACGTAACAGTTTTTTAACTCACTTTTTAGGAAAGTAGTGTTTATTGTTTTAAACATGTCACCAGTCCATCCGCATGTTCACAATTTTAAATTAATAAAGGGATTTCGTAAATTGCCATGTTGGCTTAAATACTCGTGAAATTGTCACATAAGTATGCATTAATGTAAAAAATGTGAGCTCTATATGAATGTGTTTAAAATTGAAAGAAAATTCTTTTATGATTACTTTCTTTAATGGTTTTTAGCAATTCTTAAACTAAACCATTTATAAGTGTAATTTGCATAACAAGCTTGTGATAATATTATTGGCGTTTGAGCCTAAACTTTAAATGCAACATAAATACATCACATTCATTGCTGTGTATATTAAAAGTTTGTATAAAAACATACAAAAGCACATTAAAACATCGTTTAGCAATACACAACTTTATATTAAAGTGATTTAAATTGTCAACAACAACCGAACGCATTTATAACGCATTTGTGTTTAAAATATAAATTCGTTTTAATTACAGACGAAAAATAAAATATTTCTATCAAAGAATAAACACTTAATGTCTAAAGTATTTTATGGTAAAAAAGAATCATTTTTCATTTTTTTAAAAGCCCAGATTATTGCAAATGACACCGACTACGGCATCAGTATTAGCAGAAGTTAAGACTCTGTTGATATTTGAGATTTCTTGAGGTCAGTGAGATTTTTAACCATTTCTACCAGTGGTGTTAATTTACACGGCTAACAGATGTTTTTCGACGTCATATGTTCACTGTTCGCTCTGCGCCAGTGTTTATAACAAAAAAATTGTTATTCGCAATTAGTTACCAGACTGTTAAACAAATGGCATGTTAAGCAAAAACTATTGCAAAATCCAATTAGCAAGCAAAGTGAGTGCAAAATGGCAACAAAAACAGAGCTATAAAAATTTGTGTATAAATTCTTTTGGTTATAGACTGTTTACTAAACATTTAATTTTTATAATCACTAGGTTTTTTTTGCTCGAGAAATTCCATTGCTTTTTTTATACTCGTTTCTAAAAGTTTTAAATTTTTAACAAACTTTTTTTCATTTTACTTATATCATTAAACAAATTGTTGATTTAAAAATTTATATAGATTTAAATTATTTATACGAACATACAAAACAAAATCATTTAAAAAAAGAAATAAAACCCAAACTAAAATCGAGCGTATTCTGTGCGCGAATGCGTTGACCTGAAGAATAATAAAGAATAAGGTGTGTGGATAAATGAGTGCAACAAATGCTGATAGAGTGCAGCAATGCATTCATAATCACGTTTAAAGGCTAGCAATGCATGCATTATTATAGATTAGTTTAGTTAGTGTTAACGCCGTAAACGCATATCATTCTATACATTACTGGTAATATTGGTTACCATAGTAAAACTTCTTTTTCGATCTAACGTTCCTAATATACTGTATATGTGTAATAGAATTAAGTGCTGGCAACGATATCAGCGCAGAAAATAAGTATTCCTCAAAGGTATATATATTATTTGTTAGTATGTGCGCGAAACCTAACAGAAAAGGATTCAGTTTTATGCATATTTCATAAGATGTTACCGTACAGGTTTTACAATATAAAGGGACAAACATATTACACAACACATTATATTTTTATTTTGGAGGAAAAAAAACAATCGTGCGTTTGTTACCGAAAAATGTTAATAACAATAACCATAAAATACAACCCAAAAAAGCTTTCTAATATTAGCCTTAAAAACTTTTTATGTTAGACTTAAAAAAATGATACGATTGAATCCGTTGTATGTTATTATGATATAGATTAGTATCAATGACAGGAAAAAAGGCAGAAAGACATTTCGGTTGAACATTTGTAATGCATTAGCAATTAAAGGTGAGATAGACGTTAATGTTGATGTTAATGAGAAACAATTGCTATAAACGACTCTCTTGTGGTATTAAATTGCATTTTACTCTTATAATTATTGCGTTCAAAACACACATAACGCAACGAAGTACTGTTTTTATTGTATTATTTTCATTCCCCATGCCTTACGCAACACACACAGTATTCGATTTAATATGATATATATTTTTCTATCACAGTCTAATTCTAATATATATACTGTATATACTAATATATGCTACTAATATGCTAACAGTATTACCTTTGTTTTGTGTTTTCGGTTACCTTATATGGTGCCAGCATTTCATTTTTGTATTAACATTAAGTAATACTAGTGTACATTTCTAGTTGCGAACATTTAATGCTAAATTGCATTAAAATTTGTAAGATATTAAAAGTTTTTTATATTCATAACGCCCTTGTATTTTAAATTTAGATTACTTCTCAGGAAATAACAGAAACTGCTTTTCCACCGCATATATATCTATGTATGTGCGGATAGAATATTTGCTCTGAATATTTACTATTTTTATTAAACGTAGTAATAATAGTAAAAATATGCAACGAAAATATATATGTTAAAAGGTGTGTCGCGCACTCAGTCAATCCGCATATTTTCGTTTCGAAAGTATTTAAATTAAGTTTTTATACTTCAATTAATATTATTAAAACTGAAATAATAATAAGCCTTTATTTTTTTTCCACTGACCAAATAACTTAACTTAATTAAAATTTTTACGAAAATGGGTTTTTGAAAACCTATTTTCCTTTTATTTCAATCAAATTTGGAGTTCTAACATAAATTTAATGCCAGCGAATTAAATTAATCAAAATATAAAATATTAACGACTTTATATTTATTTGACTTTTATTTTATTACGGGACTCGCATATTAGCGAGAGTTTACTGTGCATTACATTTTGGACAGTGAATCCTAAATATTGGTCGTAATGTTATCATCGCTTCAATGACTTTATTGATTTGCGTTTCTAATAAAAAAAAGAGAGCAAAACATAGCGAAAGAGAAAAAGAGAATAGTGGCTCAGGTGCACAATCGGTTTAACTGCCATTGAGTTTGAAGCAAAGCCGCATTATTAATATACAACTGTCTCCGAAATACTAGTGAACAAAACAATGGCACAGAAAAAAATATATAGAATGAAATACTGCCATTACTGCTAACGTTTATGCCATTTGTTGCTTATTGTTTTGAGTAAGTGCTTGTGAAACGAACAAAAAAAAATAGCAAGATAACAAGAAAAATTAAAGAAAACACAAACAACAAAAAAAATTGAAAAAATAACTATTATTTGGTGCAAACACTATAATACTAAAAATTGCTTTTAACTTTATCCAATAGATCGAGAGGTTTTTTTTTGTTTTACCAATACGCTAGTATACTGTTTGAGGTAACATATCGTTTTATAAGCGCATTATAAGTATTCTTACATTGACCCGTAATTCTGTGAACACATTTTTCTTTTTTAGGCTCTTTTGATATCACATATATATTTGAGAAAAATATTTCACACAACAAAGAAGCAAAAAACGTTTGGCCATAATTTATGTTTTCGAAATCTCAATGAATATTTATTAGAGAAAAAAGGGCAGCGAATTAATAAATTATATACTTTAATAAATTTGGGACTTTTAATGTTATTTAGTGCCAGAACATGACATTAAATCAAATTTATAATAATACTATTTAAGCGGCCTATGAGAGAGGGAAACGGAGAGTAAATACGTTTTTTTTCGCTTAAATTGGATGTAAGATCAAAATTTTGGGGCGATTTAGTGGTTTTTTTGCACTCCCTTAGTATAAATCTGTCATCTTTCAAAAATTAGACCGCCTGTTAGACTTGTCTGAGTCTAAAATTTCAGATCAAACAGCGATATAATATAAATGCACGCTTGAAACAAAAAATTTTAAAAAGACATTTAGTTGTCATACAGTAGAAGTTATTCACCACAAAAATACTATATATTCTTTAGTAGGCAAATATGCAGTTAATATCGATTAAATAAGTTTGATCACACTCTTTAAACAAAAAACGCTAAAACCTAAAATATGGTTTTGTAATTCTCGGTTCGGTTTTGATTGATATTAAATAAATTATTTTATAAATAGTCTATAATTAGTTTTCGAAAAAGACTGTTATTTTTGAATAATAAAAAAATATTGAATAATAATTTCGCTGTTTTATTAATACTAAATTATGAACTAAAACGCAGAATACACTGTCTATTGTGTATTTTTCCATAAAATAAGAATTACTTTAGACGTATAATAAATATAATGTTTGGGGTGAGTATAAAATGCATAGGTATATACATAGTAGAAACCCCAGCACACACACACACACTCGTGCATTACGATCATGAATTTTTTCATTCACTACACAAAGCCTCGATAATTTTATTAATATGTATAAGAAAGACCAGAGGGAAAATTAAATGGGGTGTGAATATAAGAGATGGGCAGTAAACACAATACAATATTAAAATATAACAAAATGATTTCGTGAGCGAAAAGTAAAATAAAAAAGAGAGTTTTACCCATTATATAAACGCGAATATACTGCGCGCAGGATGAAGAGATTATATACTTTTTACCCACTTTTCGTTGTTATGCAAATTAGACAATCAACATATACGAGAGCGGAGACCATAAGTTTTGAAAAGTTTTTTGAAAAGTTCGATCGCGAGTTCTTTTATTTTCGTTAAGGGAATATATTAAAAAGTTTTTTGATAGTCGATCAAACCCCAAACCTGTAAGTTAGTTTGGATTTTTCGGATATATGAAAATAGAGAACTGGCAAACATTTTTTCTTCATTTTTTTGATTTGCGATCACGCGAGCCAAAGATCAATATCACAGCAATAAGAGCATAAACATGAATACCAATAGGAAAAGGCTAAGCACTAGAGCTTAATGCAGTATTAGGTGAACGGCGAGATAGTTGTGAAAATTACCGGTGAGCGGTGAGCTTTTCGATTATTGAATTCAAGTTTAAGTCACTTTTTTCAGATTATTTTGACGGGAATTCTGTTTGAAACTTGTTGTGATATGTTTGCTTTCGACTGAAAATTTCAAATATTTTCAATTATTAAACTTTCTCGTTTTGCGCCGATATTTTAATTTTAAATATTCCGATAAATAGTTTATAATGTATAATGCATTTGCTATCTCCTACATAAACTTTTAAAACTATTCTGATCTTTTTTTGCCATATTATTTCGAATAAAACTGCAGTCAAGGAAAAATGAAAAAGTTGAACGAACGATAAAATTATCTAAAATTATATGCATATATGTACTATATATTTAAATAATTTATTAAATTAGCAATTAAACGTTAAAAATTTAAAAAAATGAATTTTTATCATTTGATATGAGAAATTTTATTTAAAGTTAGTTGGAAATTAAAAATTTAAATGTTTAAAAGCGAAAGATAAGAAAAATATTTCAACAGTATTTTCGTTGGAAATCTAATAAATTATTTAAATTAATTAAAAGTACAGTATTCGTTTAAAAATTAATTAATTAAATTGAAATTATGTAACAATTTATCGTACGATTTACCTTAAATGAATTGAACAAAAAAATACATCAAAACTAAATTGGTTGCAAACTCTGTTCAAAGCGCTACTTTGTCTGCTATTAATGATAGCCATTAAAAAGAGCTAATAAAACACAGGATAATGAAAGGATTATCGTTTTAATTGTAGTATTGGGAGTTCAAAACTAATTTCGCTAATTATTGAATGCATTGTCGGTTCGGTAAATGTTTTTAGCAAAAGGAAAAAAGATATCCGTATTCTGTGTCTTTTTCCGAAAGTAATCGCTAATTTTAATGCTATTTACTTTGCTTTCATTAATTACGTACGAAGTACCGAATAATTAGTGCGATTGTAATAGAGACGCAATTAATAGTGGAAATAATTTTCAAATAATAATACGAGACAAAAAACGGGAAAAAACTAGCAGTGATTTTAAATCTGGAAAATAATGAGCAAAATCGGTGCTTAAATAAAATGCGCATTTGATGCCACATTAGTTTCTGTATTTAGAATCAACTCTCTGTGATTAATAAGTGCTTCGCATTATTATATTGTGCATGTGTTTCGGCGAATATAAAACTTGCCAGCTAATAATCCCACAATAATCCTCTTTAACCCTTTAAAAAATAGACGGGTGAGTCATTGGGAAACATTTTTACATTTTTGGAGCCTTGTTTTTCGTTTTTTTTTGCTAATTTCGAGCACTCATATTAATGCGATGTTTTAATGCGTTCGGTTGGGAGACATGAATAAGCAATGATTCAGAAGTAGTGGCTGGTAATTCCACTGGTTTTTGAAGCAAATTGTGTACAGTCTCAAAAGGTTTAGTGAGTTTAGCTTGTTGTCAAAATTTAAATAATTACATAGTATACTATATAATGCATTTACTAATTCGTATGAAAAATGCGCGGAGAGGTGAGCTAATATATTATTTTAGTTACAAAATTACATTCGCATATTTAGAGGACACCGGTGACACATCAGCTTACATGAAATGGTGTTTCGGGGCCCAAATTTTAAACCAGGTATTAGAGTTTCGATGTGTTATGATAAAACTCAAAAACCTCTGCAGTGCTCTGCGATACAGAGTTAGTTTTAACGTTTTCTGTCTCGTACACTCTTCTTAATTATCGCGCTTAAATTAAAAACAGATGTCTGTCTCATAAATTTACTATATTCGGTCAGTGTTGTATGACATTCATTAAAAAAGAGCGAGTATTTCGCATGTAAATATTTTATTATCGCAGAGCAACCTAACAAACGCATTAAAAAACTTTTCTCAAGATACAGTCGATTCGCAAAAAATTGTGTATAAGTGATCTAAAATTCAAATAATCACAGATTTCTCACACAATATTATAAATTTTTGTTTTTAGATATTGACGACTAATTTCACTTTTAACCAAGCTTTTGAGTTCTTTTTTCGATAAAGTATTAATTAAATTTTAAGTATTTTGTTTACTTCTCGCTGTTTGGCTTGCAATCTCAATTTTTTCGCATTTGGGTCGCGTCTCATCAGTGGAGTTCAAGGGTGAGAGATGTCTTGTATGACAGCTCAAAGATGTGAGCACTACTTTGTGTTGAGTGGAAAATTTGCCGTATTCCCAAAAATGTTCAGTAATGAGATAATTTGATAGCTTAATTATACTTCTATACTGAATAGCGTTATTTGATTGTACCGTATGTACTTTTAAGGACGCACAAACTTTTACAGTAAAATCCAATTATTTTCATTAATGATCACAATAAATGTTCAAAATGGCCACCATTTAAATCAAAGCAAAGTTTCAAATAAATATTAAAGATTTTGCTAAACGTTAATGAAAAATTTCAATAATAAAAACGTTAAGAGACCCAAACTAAAACTTATTTTCAACTTAGATATGAACGCTAATCATGTCAAGTATGTTAATCCAAACACCTGTTTTGCTAAAAGTGTTGGTTTTTACTGTAGATATTTGTGCGTCCTTAAAAGTACATACGGTATTCTAAAAATGTCAGGAAAATTTTTAAAGAAAATGGTTGTACTGTTGTATGCAACATATGTCATGAAAGCATAATGCGATTGTGGTTTGTTTTTCCCATTTTAGATAACTTTTTTTTTATGTTTTTAAGGATTAAGTGCAAAAAAAACAATTCTCTTGATTTAATATTTTAAGACGAGATACCGCTTTAATAATTCAAAGATTAAGTTAGAAAACCATTGTATTAGTGAGGCGGACAATACACATACACACAGACAGACAGAGAGAAAGCGCACACATAATGGCAAACCACAAATATTGGATCAAAAAGTTTTTTTAATGCAAAAGTACGTGAACTGAAACGTGAGTAACACCAGTCTCTCTCCGTTTTTCTTCTCTCCATCGTAAGGATGGAGAGAAAAAAAATTTGCTCAGTTATTCCTTATGAAGTCAATGTTTGAGTGCATTTGCAACGAGTACTTGAAATGCTTCACTGGAATAAAATAACGTACGCTCTAAACTCTAATGCCCTGTGTATAGCTATTACTTGAATAGAGCTAACAGTAATAGTGTACATTTGTAGTGAATTGTAGAGCGCGTAAAAAAACTTTTTTTGCTAAATCTCGGATCACGTTTCACATTTTAATACTAGACGTGACTTTTTCTCAAAATAAATTCCAGTTCTATGATACCGTACTGTACGTTGAACGTACTGTATAACAGTATGTTATATTGACTTAGAGCTGCAGTGAAATCGCGAGAGCGATAGAGAGAGAGCATCGCTTCTGAATCATTTCCTGCGCAAATATCCACTTATGCGGTTTAATATCGAAGTATATTGCACCGAAATGTCGTTTTCAACAAATTACTTTCTTTAAATTTCGCATAACAGTCATTTATCGTAATGGTTTTCGCTGGGAAAGAAGAACTGGAATTTGCTATCTATTAATTTGTATCGTTTAATAAATATTAACTTTTCGTCGGTAACTATAAACGCGGCAATAACGCACAGCAAAACTTTAGTAAATATAGATATGTGGTTTAAAACACCGTTAGGAAATCAAAAATATTTTCCCGTATATTTTAATGTCGCTCTTGATTTAAAAATATTTTTTAATTAAATCTCTCGACAATAAGCGCTTAATTGAGTCGCATTTCTAACGCTGTTTATACCTGAGGCTACACTTTAATGAAAACAATTTTTTCGTCCGTTGTCTACCGTAGAGTTGATTCTAAGGGAGTGATTAATGTTTTTCCTGTTTAGATTATACGCACATTTTTTGTTATTTAATAAATTTAGAAACTTTTTTAATTTACTAAATTTTTTGGTTTGCTAAAAATATTTTTTTTTGGGCAAAAAAAGTGATTAAATGGGTTGCTTTTTTTAGCAAAATATTCTAAACGGTCTAAACGGTTAAATTAGATTATAAAGTGATTTAAAAGAATCAATAAAACATAGTTTAAACGCTCCGATATTTGGTTTCGAAAATAGTTTTAAATGTCTACTGTAAGCTTTTAAGCTAATAAGAACATACTATTTCTTGAAGCGTAACTTTTTTCTTATTCTTTTTTAATGACAGCGTTTAAATTGGAGATAAACATCTCCAGATAAGACGATAAAATGAGCTGAAGAATAACGAGGCGGTCAAAAATATTTAAAATGCTTTAAAACGCTTTAAGCGGAATTCGGTATATACAGAGCATTATATATATTACTAAATGATGCAACAAAAATAATAAAAGGGTTAAAAATTTAAAAACGCAGTTCATTAATGGACTTGAAGCGTGTATGAGCGACGTTATTTTTATTGATATCCATTTATTTTAAATTCAATGATCAATGATCTATTAAAATATTAGTTTTTTTTGCGCTAAAAACATATTTAACTCGATCGCGGGTGTGTTTTCCAAATTGATTTTAAAAGTTGTTTATTTTCACAGTTTTAGTTTTTGCTTTGGATACATGTATTAATATACTGTACATTATGGTTGATAAGCTAATTTTCGAATACATTTCATTGGGCTAAACTGAGAATTTTAAAAACCGAAAAAATTCAAAAAAATTTTACCCAAATTTTATGAATAATTATTGCGGAGTTTTCTACATAAATGGCCGAAAGCGGTCCCTATATTTTCAACCTAACCCGTTTTTTTAAATATTTTAACAATTTTTTGAATTGCTGAATAAGTTGGTTTTTAATTATCAGAAAATTATCATTTCCACATAATCCGCCGTAATTTTTCGGTAAGACATTCCACTAAAATATAACTCGACCCAATTTTTCTTAGTTTGTGCTGAATAAAATTTATTTTTCATAACCTTACCAAATAAATTATTCAAATAAACATTTGCAACAAAACAAATAGCAGTCTTTCTTAAAACAAAACAAAGTGTTTTATTGTATTTTGAGGTAAACATGACGTTTGACCCTTCAACCAATGAAAAGTTAACCCTACGTATCCTTATTTATCACCCATACTGTAGTTTTAAACTTATGCAAATATAAGCTGACGATAGATAACTCATAATATAACTGCGATAACAGGTTATTTTTTCAAAATTCTATTCTTTGAATTAATTTATAAAATTTTTATCCCGAGAAAGCCGAATACAGACGTGTCAAGCGGTTTAAAAACTGACACTTATATGCAACTAACATTAAGTATTTTCGTTTGTCTATTACGGTAGTTATTTGAATACCGAGCATAAGTAAAAGTGAACGCATCTAAAGCATAATTACTAGATGTTTGGACTGAAGAGCATCAAATAATCGTAATGTATTTATCTAATATATGGATTTTCAAAAGTTTACTGACAAACTGATAATTTAAATTAAAAACAAGTTCCGAGAAAATTATAATTTAAATTTCAAAAAAATAATAAAAGCAATCAAAATCAATTTAAACGAGAGACTAGTTTATTAAACTAGCTATAAAGCGCATGCTGATCCATCAGACCACCATTACTGCAAAATTGCAGCCAATCTATTAGTTTTGTTAGCGATGTTATTATCTTTTTTTTAAATTTTTGATTGCGAAGTAAGACGTAGCGAACATAGTGGATGAGCAACAGTGAGCGCTATGATACGGAATGAAAACGTTGGCGAAAATATTGCTTTATAAATAAAACCAATGCAACTGTAAACACATTTAATTAAAAGATTCATCACTTTGTTTTATTATGTAACACAGACATATGAATTTGACGTTTTCTGGCAATTTCCAGTGTTTGTATAACTTCTAACTCCATTATATGCCCGCAGCAAAAAAGAGGAAAATCTTTTGGCTGTGATTACGCTCCAATGTTTTGGGGTTATTCGGCGTGTAATCAATAAATGTTTTAAAAATAAAATTATATCATTAGTTTAATGTCTGACTGTGTTTTTATACGAGTCTAATGTCTTATATTCACTATTCAAGCGTTTGAATTCTGGAAAATGTATAAATTTTCGTTTTTACGATAACACGATGAATACTAATCTATTTTCGTCGGTTCTCTATTTCCCAGATATATATTGCCGTTTAATGTATATTATTGGGCAAAATTATTCATACAGCGTTCTCTAATTTCGATAATTATTATCTTAATGCAATTCAAATAAATGTAACTTCATATTAGATAAATTCGTCAGTTACATATAAATAATATACCTGAGTGCGAGCACTAATACGATTACAATTGCAAATAATATGGTTGAAAGCTATCTCAGCGTGTGTCTGGGCATTACCGACATTACTGTTTTTCGGCACAGACACTACAAATAAATAAACTGTGCCGTAAAGCTCATGTTCGGAATATGGTTGGGGAGTGTAGGGGTCTCCGAGACTTCCACAACTGATGAGGGTTTCGCTGCACAGAAAACATATCCTCAAGTAATCTAATTATATCAGTTTGCTTCGTGGTGGTCTATATATATTCCAATATATATTGTGTTGTGCTGTGTGTGTGCTCAGTATGGGCTACGCATAGATTTGACGTCGACAATAATCAGAAATTGGCCACCTTTTTGTTATCAACTCCTCCCGATTCTCACTCACACTCTATACACTCTAATTTACATTTATATAAGACATTGCGTTACGGTGTTCAGCGTTTGTTGTGTGTTATGTTACTTAAGCTTTATAATAGATAGGTATAGATTGGCCTCACTTTACCTTAAATAATGGTTGTGATAATTTTGCGCGAATAGTTTTAAATTATTTTTTGGAAACACATTTTTCCTTAAAATTATTCTCTCTCTCTCTCTTTCTCTCTCTCTCTCCTCTCTCGCAATTTTATTTTTATATGGAAGACTCGCCCAAAGCGTGTTTGATATGTAGTAACGCTAACGTAAGGCCAGCTTTTTGGGTAAACTAATTATTTATTTTTGTTTAAAAATTGGATGAACCGAAAAACGAAAAAATTCGCAAACGTTGATAACACGTCAGACTAGAGATGTTATCAGTAGTAAGTTATGATATACCTAATAAAAAGTTGTTGAAATAAGTAAATTAATTATTTTTCTTTCTTAATTGTAATGCATAGACGGTTCCGATAACATCACTTCGCGAACCAAAAAATAAATATTACATAAATCCAGTAATAAATAAATTCCCTGATTAAAGATTTATTTTTGATTTTTCTTTTTGCGTATCAAAAAATAAAATAATTCCAAACGAAAAATTAAGCGCCTATTGATTAAGCGTGAGTTTAGATTATATAGAGAGGGAGCTCTAATCATTAATTGCCAACGTATTACATATGCGTTCAATATATATATTGTAATAACATTACTGATACTGGTTTTTAATTAAGTATTGATTGTTTGCTAACTATTAGCTTCTATTAGATTTTTTTTGCGCACTATGTGTGTCTCAATAGCAGTTCATTAGAAATAGTGAGCGTAAACATATACAAGGCTATCATATATGGCTATGATTACCGAAACAGTGGATCCAAACAACAACATTCAATCCAAAGTAAGAATTGATTTGAAGATTTTCGCACACTTTCCACAACCGATAATAATAATAATACTATTTTCGGTTCTGTTTTAGTTTGTGATTTAGATAAATGAGATAAATGTTGATTTTACTGACAACTGATATATTTATTGCGCGCTAAGCTATTAAATTATTTGGTTAAGCCAGACATTTAAAACTCGAAATTTATAGCCATCCGAGCTCTAACACAAAAATAAGAAAGTTTTCTGAAATTTTTTTAATTTAATGTTTTCTTATTTTCAATATATTGTACATTATATGTAGATGTGAATAGTATTGTAGTGGTAATCAGAATAACACCCAATTATGATAGTAAATGGGATTAGACTAAAACTAGCGAAAAGTTTCATTTAACGAAAGTGCACACTAGACTCGTCATTCACACGAGTACAGTACAGTACACGAGTAGTCAGTATCGCATCATTCGTTGATTGTGTTTCGGTTTTTGTGTAATAATCCGTGTCGTGCTTAACAGCCGTTGTCCATCGCATTTGCAAAATGCATTTTTGGCTCGTAATTCGTTTGCCATATAGAAAACATTGATTCATTATCGCGGATCGTGCGATCGCTCCGATCTCTGGTTATACGTAATAACACCCACTTTTGAATCATCTGTTAGGTATAAAAAATCGCGTGTCTTTTTTTCGCAGTTGTTTCATAAATTAAGTTTTTTTTCTGTTGGATACTTTCGCTTTTGAAAAATAGTTCTACTTTCTGGCAAAGAAAAAACTATTGCTAAACGTATACATGTAATAAACTGCAAACTTAAAACTTTATTAGTATTATTATTATTATTATTACTAAAATCGTTTTTTTCCCAATTGTGTAATCTTAGAGGCATTTTAAAAATTCAAATGATATTAACGTTTTGTTTATAAATTAAGCGTGCATTGAAATGCTTTAATTTTTATTGCCGTATATCGTTAAGTAAACATATTTAAAATGGAAACATTTTTATTTATACAATGTATACATACGGTAATATATAATTTTGCATTCGTACGAAAACATCGTAAAACTTGCGAAATATCTTATTGAACGTTTGATATCGCCGGACAAAAAAGCGCAATAAAGTTGTTGGCATTAATAGTAATGCGTTTGTGCGATAGATTCGCAGCCATAGAGCCATCCATAGCATTGCGAGTTCAAATCCCTGCAGCAGTCATTTCAATTTTTAAAATGGTTGTGAATAATTAAAACGCACGTAAATCAGTATAAATAATGCCTAAGGATTTAAAAATTTCAGTTATGTTACACATGGGATGATAGAGCGCCGTATCCAACGAAATAGCGGCGAACAGCGAAAACTATTGGCAACCATTCGTCGCTATAATTCTCGGGAAAAATTATTTATATATCGCATGCGAATGAGAGAATATTTGAGTAGCGCTTTAATCTATAACTTTTATTAGAATGCATTTTATATTAGCAAACAGCGAGTCCAACGGTTGCTGTAACTGTGCTGCGGTGGAAACCTCTTCTAATTTTCGTTTGCATTAAACCATAACAAGACGCACGTGTGTGTGATTCGATCATACTCTGGCATTAATATTGTATGATTCATTAAAAAACTGAAATCATTAATTTTAATCAACTTTAGCTTTAACATATTATTAATACTGTAATGTACTTTTACGGTAATTCTAAACACATCACGACGTACTGTGTTTGTGTTTGGTTGACAACTGTATTTGGATAGTGCGAGATAAGCGCACAGGAAATCTTTTATTCAACTAATATTTTTGCGGATACAGCGCTGATTTGATTAGTGATTCTGTATTGATCTCTATTTTCTATATGATTTTCAAAATTCTTTTGCGAATCCGACACAATGTCGAGAGAGAGAGAGAGAGAGAGAGAGAGAGCAAAATGAAAATGAAAGTTTGAATAATTTTCATTTACAAATTAAATTAAAAGCAAGATTGCAGACCATAACCCGATCGGAAATATTTTAAAATAAGTTCACGAGTTAGACTAACATACAGTTTGAAACTTGTGAGAGAGTTATGGTTTGCGATTGGGTTCGGTGCAGCGTTTTTCAATTTTAACAATTAGGTTTGCACGTGCAAATCACCCCAAATGGGAATGCAGTGCAGACATCGCACTCGCATTAAGTTGTGCGATGTAGTACTGCTCTACACGTTGATTCACTAATCCATCAGCGAAATACCATTTATCCCTTTTATCATTCAAACGTGAAAATCATTGAAAAGTGCATAACTTTCGCTGCGGGCGAATGGCATAACCAAATAGAGATTCCAGACGAACGAATCGCAAACTAATTGCGTGAAGATTGAAAAAAATATTGTTAAGTGAATAACTATGTATTACTGATATAAAATAAGTGATTAGTTTCCATATTTAGGTTTATATCCAGCATATGCCGCGTATTTAGTTTAGTGTGCATTAAAAACAACTAAAACATTATTTAAATGTATGTTATGTATGCGTTACTAAATGTATGTTAGATTTGAAATTATTTTTAACATGAAAGCCATAAAAATTTAGATGGAATTTAAGCTCTGTTTCTGTGTACGCATCTGTTGATTATGCATCTCTATTCTCGCTGTTTCTCTCCGGTGTAAGACTTAAAATGAATTACTATGTTTATAAAAGCTTTAGACAAGAGCTAAGCTCTACTAATTGAAAAATTCAATGTAGAACCATGTCAGTGGAGAGAGACTGCGAATGAGTGAGAGAGTAGAGTAGAGGCCATACGATTCGATGCCATCAAATAGAAAGTAGTTTATTCTGCAACCAGTTTCTACACTTAGAATTGATCCTAGAATTGAATGCTACGGTTGATAGAATGCATTTCGTGTCGCAATGCTTTGATATGTGAAACCCTTACATTTATTATATTTACGGCACAAAAAAATATATTACTCTACCGTATATACACACATATAAATCTCACATATATATATATATTATGTAACACTAATCCATCAACTGTTCAAATAAAAATTGTGGATCACTGTAAAGATCTTATACATAATGCATTTTTATAATGAAATCCGACAATTGGGTACAGAATCGCAGTTAGATTTAGTTTTTAAAAAAGTAGTCTATGCGTCCGTTTGTTTGTTTTGCTAACAGTTTTTGATACGATTTCGATGCGATGTGCTCTGCGTTTTGTTGTGTTGTGCACACCAAATGTTAGCCTCGATATGAATGCACGATGCGTTCGGATGAGAAATATTTCGGCGTTTTGTTCAATAGATTTTTTTTTTGAAAAAAATAAGTATAAAGTATTTGAGAATAAACTGCTTTTACCACTAAAGCCCCTTTGAAAATGTGCTCGCACTCACTGAACAAACAAGACATTTGATGAGAGTGAGTGTCGCCCAAAATAATTATGTTTGTACAGACATCAATCTTTTTCGGAGGTGAAACTGAAACATTGAGAACACGCAGACAATGCGTCCTCTTTTTCCGCAGTACGAGAATGATTATTATATGAAATACTACATTAATTGAGTTTGTTGTGTGACACTAGAAAATACATGCTACACTCTCGCGCTCTTTCTATCTCTCTTTAGTTTCGAGGAGAATACTGTAAAATCATTATTAATGAAAAATACTGCGAATAACACGGGAATAAATTCATAATGAGATCTTTTGAGTAATTTTTTCCGTTTTCGAAGCGCGAGAAAAATTTACTCTAAAATTAAAAATATTATTTTTGATGCGTTGGCTTTTAAAATTTCAGCTCAACTTCCTGACAACAATTCAAACAATTCACGAAAACTGAAAGCTTAATTTAGAAGAACTATGCAATAGTTTTGTGAAATGTTAGCGAAAAACGTTCGTGTATTACGCGTTAGTCATATTTAAAGACAAAATAATTGTAAACGACAATTGCGTTGTAAGAGAGCGGAGTGTAGTTTATTATTATGACTGTTGTCGTGCATTACAGCACTAATACGGTTCCAATTCGTCAAAATGACTGTTCCCCGAAAAATTCATCCCTTCATGTTCGTCTCCCTGTTGCATAAAAACAATAATGAACCAGAAGTATAGAACCAGAACCGAATAACGCGAGCAAACGACGGATTATTTTCGTTAGAGTTAGGTCTGAATTGCGTGCCGTATTCGTATGATGCTATATATTGCTCGCACTCCTATGCCTCATGAGAATAACTGGAAATTTGTGAGACACACAGCGAAATACCCCCTTATAATACGTTTCGTCTCTCTAACCTCTTATGCGAATTGTGTTGTGTAAGATGAAGCCCACGTAAGGGATTCGTGCCATTATAAAAGATTGATGTTATATAAACAATCATTTTCCACTACTAGTATAATGTTTCGTGTCATATGTTGACATTACTTCGTAAGATTAACATTCACTGCTTTTCCAAGGCTTAAGTCCTGACATACACTAACGCCGGATTAAATAGATAATTGTTTTCAAGTTTTTGTCAGGTGTCTCAAGCGTTTCGTAGCGCATCGCCGCAAAACGAAAAATATAAAATGATTAAAGCGATTTTGACGATTTTATTTTGTTACTGAATTATGAATATGTTTACACAATGCGTTCACCTTTTTTGTTTAACTTATTGGTAGTCTGCCGTTGCGTTGTTGTCTCGAGAGTTTTTTTACACTTCAAAACAATATAAGCGCTAACAAAAATATTTTGTTTCGTTTTCTCCCCAAATGAACGTAAACAAGTTTCCTCGCTTTTTTTATTCTTTGTATTCCTTAGTTTTTACGACTGAAGTGTTGCAATATAAGTTTTTTTAACTATAATTTTACTCATTTACAGTTTTGCTCATTCATTTGCAGCGCAATAATAGTCGCTCACTGTTAAGCATATATTATTTTAGCTTAAATTATACTTTTAAAACTGTGTGTTTTATTGACTACTCATAAATAAGACGACGATGAGAGGAGACGGTCGTAAAAAGAGCTTTGCAAACCTAATATTATTCCCTCGTATTATTTTGCAATGCATGCTTTCGTTTCATTCTTCGTTATACCGTTTTTCTTCCTTTTTTTCATTACGTTTAAACTGAAAATAAAAAGTTTTTAGTTGTTTTTAGGGCTAAAATAAAACGAGCAATAAAATAGCTGATATATCAATGCGGGTGTAGTAAAACTGGACGGAAAATTATTTTCTTATTTTTATGATGATTTGATTATTATAATATTTAATAACACGAAAAAACGTAGTTATTCCGTACCTAAAAACTTCTCTATTTTATTCTACGCGTAAAAAGTTATCGCTAAACGATTTTCGCAGGAAAAACACTAAATTATTTTTCTCTTTTATAATAGAAAAGTTTTCAACGTATAACGCGTAAAAAACTAAAACATTGAAAGTTTTTGTTGCGCTGGAACAACTGGCGTTATAAGAGGCCGCCCTCTACGCTACACTGGTGTTATGCTGTTGTAACGCTAAGCATTGGTATTGTCGGCGCAGCGCATCAGTTTGATTCGCCAAAGCGTATGCGATCGCGAAACAGCCAAAACGTGTGTTCAATCGTATCAATGTTTTGTACAACTCTAGTCGAGTCCGCAATAGTATGTAAGAAATACCGAGTTCTGGAGAGAGATAGAGAGAAAACGATTTTATTATACATTTGAAATTGTTTGGGCGAACAGAGAAAGAGAGAGATAGTGAGTGGATGTGCTGTTACTCATTTGATTTTATGTTTCTTAAAATTTGTTTATTACGGCAATAAGCGAAATGAAAACTTTGAAAGTGGGAGAACTGCTGGCACTGGACGTACAGTGAACGCACAAAACAGCCATAAATGCGAAGTCTATATCTCAATCTATTTTGTTTTTGAGGCCAAACAAAGGTGCGAACACCAAATCATCCACTCTTGACTTATTGCCTGACGATAGCGGCAATACTACTCACTCTAAAACTGAACATTTTTTCGCTCTCAACAGTTTTATGCCACGGTTTTCGAGAGGCAAACACAAAACTTTTCACAAAATCCAACCTTTTCATGACATTAAGTGATTAAGTGGACTCTTATTTACTCGTATATACACTTTTCGCTGTGTATGGCGTTATCATTAAAAATATCATAAATCTCGTAAAAACTTTTTCGAACTTAAAAGTTTTTTTAAATATGTGTGCATCGCATTTCTAACCACCACTAGTGCTACTTCTGCTGCAAGTTTGCCAAATTTTAAGGTAAGTTTATTCCATTGTTTTTTATCGGTTAGATTTGGCTGCGATTACTCTGTTTGATGAGTTACGCAATAAAATTCAAGTATAATTTTATTCGCGAACTTAATAATAATTTCGCTGCTATTTCGCCGAACCATTTCTGCCTTTAAAACCCGATAATAGCGTTAAAATGCGAAATTTTTTAAAGAAAATTTTAAGATCTTCTCTCCCATTTAATTATCGCTGTTTTATTATGTCATTGGCGTTTGTTGATTGCCCGAAATTTTTTATGCTGTCATTTGCTCGTATCTAAAACTATTTTTTATCGCTGAAACTATTTTTTTGGTGAATACTAGACGATCCCCTTTTTTAAATAGTCATTAATTCCAAATTAATAGGTTTTCTGTTACAGCGTATTTTCGAAGGAAAAAACAAAATAAACTCGTGTCGAGAGGTATTTTCGAGACTATTTTCGAGAATTAAAAAAATATTATTTAGATTTTATGATTTGTTCCGTAAAAACACTCCTTTATTGTAAATATTATGTTTTATATAAGTTTATGGTTATAAGTACTGTAAGTATGCGTTTTTTAATAAATTGTCTCGTAAAATGTTTGTCTATCCGTCACTACATTTTCGATCGTTGTAAGTGTTGGGTTTACTGTACATTAAATTGGATTTCATTCGAGATAACCATCGTTTTTAAGTACACGTAAGATAATTTTAAATCCTAAAAATTAATGCACTGTACCGTATATTATATAAGTATTAGAAGAAAAACAACTCTTAAATAAACAATGCGATGTCAAATTTATCATTCTTTGCGAGTTTGACGTTAGTTCACGCTAACGGTGTGAATCGTGCGAACCACAAACCAAAAGACATCAAGATTTGCAGGCAAATATATTTTTCCTAATCCGCTTTCCGCTTTTAAAATTCTCTTTGTTATGACAAAAATAGATCACCGATAAGAAATTATTGGCAATTTCATAACTTCATGATATCAATTCTTAATGAAATCGGAGTTTTCTTATAAATAAGAAAAAATATGGGAACTTGAGCTAAGCTTTCCGCTGCACACTTGTAACCCAATCTTAAATAACTTAATTATTTTATATTGGGTTAAGTTGTTTAGACTCTCTTTTTTTATGTCTGAGATGTTATGATATACACGCAGAATATAACCGAAAAAATCCCTTAAGACTCTTATATGTTTTTCAGTGAGTATCTTATTAACGAACTGTGTTTTTTTCTGGAGTTCGTTCTTCAGACATGTTTAATATTATATGTATTTTTCCTCGTTTTGACATACATATAATAATACGATATTTTTTGTGAAATAAAAATAATGGTAGTTTAGCTTTTTTCGTGCTTCCAGAAACTATAAATGAAATTGAAATTCTATTGTAGAAAATTGATTAAAATTCTAGTTAAGTAAACTCTCTAAAGATTTAAGTTCCAGAATAATAATACTTTTGGCCACAAAATTTATTTTTTACATTTTCATCTCTGTGTAAGAGAAGCTGCGCTCTTATCTGACTTTTTGCGGTATTTTTTCCAAGCGAAACGTTTTTGTATATTTATATAAGCCGTATATATGCAGAAGTATATATATTGGTAGGCCTCAGGTGCGGTTTGGCATCAATGAATACTTATATTGTCTCTCAATGGTCTCTTCTGCGTTTCTCTTGTCGCTCTCTCGCGCTATATTTCTTTCTAACGCATTGGTGGTCGATATAAGCAGTGGACCATCGAAAACCAGTGGTAGCGAAATCTTTAACTTGAATCGAAAGTAGCGCTATATCTACTGTATATATAAAGTAAATGTTGACAATAATTGATTTTATTCTTGTTTGCTCGTATAATATCAGTAAGACATTTATTAGATTTAAGTTGTTTTAATTCAAACGCTAAACCAATTTTTTTTGTGCGTAATCGCGAGTTGAGTTTCAATTTCCTGATATTTTAGGCAAATAAAAACCGACCCAACAATTATGAACAAAATATTATCTGTTCGGCGAGAAAATGTTGTTTTTTTATTAATTTTAGTTATTCAATACTAATATAAAAACCGCTTTAGCGATACTTTTTTTTCTTTTTTTACATAAACGCTATTCAGTATATAAAGATAAAGTAAATTAATATATTTCTATTCGAAATCGCATGACTGTTTATGCCATATAGATATTTATTAACATCTATCACTTGCCAGAGATTTCGTGATTATTCTGCTGACTCGCGATCCATTTAAAATAATCACGAAACGAATTATTATGATATTTAATTAATGCATTAAAATGTTATTATACGAGATTCTCTCTCTCTCTCTCTCTCTCTCTCTCTCTCTTTTTCTTTCGTTGCGATCGTTTATTAAAACGTCAATTACAGCATAACTTTTGTATTAGTATTAACATTCTGATAGTTTAATAGAATTCGCGTCAAAAAACTAAACCTGGAAAACATATCTTCGCTCGTTTTGATATTGCATTAGATATTTCTACTCAATAAAGCAGTTAATTTATTTGCAAATTAACATCACATCCACATAACAAATCGCCAAATATAGGGAGAAAAGCATTTAAATTGAGATTTAAAATAAAATGTTTACTAGATTTTGGAGCGTAAATGCTTTAATGTTGTCGTTCTTGTTTCGCGAAATCTATAAAAATGGAAATTAGAGAGATTTGGCGAATAACGCAAACACAACAAACAACAACAACATCGAAAAAGTGTGCGATAAAAAAAGTTGAGCGCAAACAAAAACATTCTTTCATCCGAAATCGCAGCGTTGAGCATCGCTATTCTTCAATATGCTATCATCAAAATGATGGAAGTTTATCTTGTCGTGTTGCGTTGACGCCAGAAAAATACCAAAATCTGGTAAATAGGAATCGAGGACTAAAAAAATAATTTACGAAAGAGAGACGAGCTCTCAAACTTAGTCTCGCATCCATCCATTCATCCACAATAAAATCCTATTCCGCAGTTTTTTCTGCAGACGCGAAAATTTATCTTTTACTCGGTGGCTCTTTTGTTGATAGATCCCATTCTTTTCATTTAAGACCATAATCCCTCATAGCCTGCTGCGCAATATTTGCCCAATATTTCCAGTGTTTAGTAGCATTAGTGTGGCTATTCTAGAAATGAGAGAACGAGTAACAAATACATACATAGACCTAAAAAATAGAGCCGCGTAAACGAAATTGTAGCATCTGTGCCCATATCATGCTGTGGTCCCCATTTTAATACACGTGTGATACATGACATGCCATTATGTCATTTAAATAAAACCTTTAATTTCCCATTCAGAGTGATGCCACTCTTCTCGTTTCTATTTAGCGGCTCAGCACTAACTAAGCTTAATATGCGCTTTTCTGTGCGGAACCCATTCAAAAAAATTTTTATATTACTTATATTTTTTATTATATTGCTTATATAATAGCCATAAAAATATGCCCAGGCGTACAGTATAACCTTATTTTTAAAACCTTCTCTTGTATTTTATGGGCATTTGTTATACTGTGCTCCAAAGTTAATAATAATAACTATGCTTTTGCACTATATTTAAACTATCTATTACAGTCAAATGCTATTGATTGTCTAAGTCATTCATAACTTTGTCTAAACCATCGCACATGTTGTAATGTTTTA
>JAQIXJ010001008.1:0-24530 GCA_034700185.1 Phthiracarus laevigatus | reverse complement strand
GGTATATGGTCGCTCGCTTTCTTCGTTTGCACCCAACCATTATATTATAAATTTATATAGTGTATAAAACAGCATATACCACAGTAATCTGTGTTCTATAATATACAATCGTAAAATAGTGGCAGATGCAACTAAAATATAAACCTTAATTTTGGTCATTTTTGCCATATTATGCTTATTTTGACCAGTTTTTTAACCTATTTGCCATTTTTAGCCTGAAAATTAATTTTTTACAGCAAAAAACGGCATATGCCACTCAATTATTAACCTAAAGTTTTGCCATTTTTGTTTAATTATGCCTATTTTGACGTAGTTTATGCATATTTTGACCCAATTATTGACTCATTTTGTCCTGTGTTTGAGCAATTCTCATTGTATTTTTGACGCTATTTTTTGTCCTTTTGACCTGAAAATCCCTTTATTAAAATAAGAAAACGGTTTAAATCCCTTAATTAACATAAGAAAATGGTGTAATTGCTTAATTTACAAACGTGATCAGTAAAAACCCTTTATTTATATAACTTTTTCAATTATTTTGCTTCTATAATTTAATTTTATTTGGATTTTGTTTTTGACTTTTTTTTAAATTTTTTGAAATGTGCACGGACGGACGGAATACCCAAATTCATATATCTGAATTTTGCAAAGTCAGATAAAAATTCTAAATTTAATATTATTGACATCATATTTTAAATCACTCAATAACAAGTTTTCAACTATAGTGTCTGTTGAAGTTTTGCTCTTAGTTTTACTCATGAAAACAAATTAAAAAAAGTCTACAGACAGACACTAATCCCAAATCCAATAGCTCGACTTTTACAAAGTGAACTAAAAAATTTATTGATTATTTATATCACAGGCAAATGAAAAAATCTTATCTAAAATAGATAGAAATAAAGATAATATAGATTATCTTAATATATATTGAACTTTTACACATCTTGAAATCTTTAATTTCTATTGAATAGAAATTTCTTTTAAAAAACACATTTTAAAAAATGTATTGATTCGGTCATAACTATAAATGATCTGAAATTGCCTGTTAGTATAACTTTTTATAAAAATTATTCTTACTTGAAAATTAATATTTTAACTGTTGAAACTCCAATATAAAACTTTAATCTATTTTGAAACTAGTCTTCTTACTTATATTAAAATTTTCTGCCAAAATATTTACTCTTACGAATTTTTTTTATAAAAAATACATTTTGATAGACGAATATATTTTCCATCATGTGCATCATATATTTTGTTTAAAAAATTCTATAAAATAAAGTAGTACAGCGAAAAAAATGAAACCTTAATCTTTAAAATATAAGTTATTAAAACAGCTAAACACACGCAAATTCATGACACCATTGAAAATCTTAAAACCATAGAAGTCTTTAAAGTGGGGTTTAAACATATTTTTACTATTAAATTTTAACATAAAAAAACATTTCCAATGAAATCAGGCAGAATATAATATTTAAAAAAAATAAATCTAAAACTAAGTACTTGTTGAACTAAATTTAGAATCTGTTCATTTATAATGAATAAGCGTATAGGTTTTACAAAACAGTTTATAATTCTGTATTCTATATAAACGTTTCTAAACACCTTCAAAACCTCTGTATTAAATTAGTAATCCCTAATATAAATCTAAGATTAAAATATAAAATTGTTTTGAGTAGAAGTTTGAGGTATAATAAAATAAGTATTGAATATTTTCCATGATGGCAATTAAATAAATTGTTTGAGATACTGTAACAGTATGTTTGATACATGATAGCAAACATCTCGTTAAAATAAACTTTTTGTCTCAACAAATAAGTAAGCAATTTATATTCACATTGCCTTTAAGATATATATGCTATATTTACGAAACGTATATAGAAATCGATTTCTAAGGACTCTATCACTGGGGTTATTGTAGAGATCATTAGTTCTTTATAAAGAATTAAAAGCAAAGTTAGAATTGTATCCTGAAAGTACCGGTAGAGATCATTTCCACTATTTATTGAACTCCCAAAGAGACCATGATTTAAATGGACACACTTTTAGTAAATTTATAGTTTTACTGTATTATAGTTCTTAATGTGTGAAACAGTTAAGTAATAGCATTGTTAAGATCAGCTACATTTGGATTGTTTACTTTGTAACTCTTAATAGTGTTTAACACAGCAAATAAAATCAAATTTTAAATACGGTAGTATGTTCTTAAAGGAATTTTTATATTCGTAATTAAGTAAATTGTTAAAAGATTAAGAAATATTTAAATAAACATTGAAATTAAACAATTTGAATCGTTGGGTAAAAAATTTAAAATTTTTTTCAAACTAATAAAAAATACTAAATTGTTTTGTGTTATAGGTTATACAAAAATATTCTAAATATCTCCATATCCAATAAATCATAATCGAATTTTATTTTATGATAATAAAGGGGAAACCCGTCTGACATACAAAACACTCAATACTACAATAAATATATGATATACGCGATGACCGCTTATAACGCGGGTTCGCGTACAACATATAGACTTGTGGACACATTAAATTAAATAAAGTTTACCAATTTTTACATCTTTAAGCTCAACTGACAAGATCTATTAAGAAACTAAATAACAAATTCTAAAAATATCGATTTAAATATTAAAATTATGAATAAAATCTATTAATCATAAAATGGTTTCAAGTTTAATGATGACTATAGGTTTAAATCTCACAATTATTGTGTATATATAGAGCTGTTCATTACCAGTTATAAAACATTTATATGACCGCCTTGTTCAAAAATATTTACCGGTCAAATATCTCTGATTACTATAATTACTGGAACAATTAATTTAAACTTTAAAATTGCTTCTGAAAAATGCTTTTTTATAAGCGTCATTTTACAATTACAGTTAAAATATTTGCTTATAATTAAACTTTACAAAAATGTAACCAAAAGCTAAAAAACTGAATAATGTATAAAAAATTTCAAGATAATTAAATAAGTTTAATTAATTAAAAATACTAGAAAATGAAAAATAAATAAAATAAATTATTTATCATTGTAAAAATTTGCTACTACTCGAATTTAAATTAAATAAATAATTCAAAATAAAATTTGCGAATATATTTTTATAAAATTTTTTATAAAACCGGTTATCACTGCCAATTTTAATTATTTTTTACAGACTATGTTAATAATACCGGGCGTGATCGCCAATTTACATTTTTTATCGTGACCGGTAATAGACACATCTATGAATATCACATCAACTGTGATACTACACGAATATGGGACCCGTCCCGATAGGGCAAGTAAAGTTTAATAGCACCAAACGTAATCACAAAAGATTTGACACTCCTATGTGTTTCGACTATTTTATTACAACAGTTAGTCAAAACCTAATTGGAGGGTACTATAGATATCGATGTGAGATGTGCTAAACATCTGTATAACGCTAAAATTACTAAAAAGTCATATGTTAGATAAAAATCTCCAATTATTAATAAGAATAAATTTTGTTTAAAATAACATTTTACTGTGTTTTACGCATTATTATTATCTCTGAGTTCGTGTGCTTTTACTTATCTGCGCATTTAATGAAAATCTAATCAGGCGTATTTACTCTTGAATTTAAAAAACGATAAATGTTTTCTTACATTATAAACTTGTAAAATTATTTAAAAAGATTAAATAACAATGAATGTTAATTAAAGTTTATCGACCAGTAATTACTAAAACAGTAATGCAGTAATCCGTTTATTTTAATTGTTGTTAATTCTCATTACATGGAAATCACAATCACAGTCCAATTTCTCCCACTAATGTGTAGCAATGAGATCTGGATCTGAGTCGACACTTCTGGGTCTAATCTAGATCTGGATCTAAGCACAGGTAGCGGTTCGATCACAAAATGTATACGATTATGCACTGGAAAATGTAAACTTAATTTTAATTTAAATTTTTAGATAATTTTCAATATTGCGCGCAAAATAAAACTATAAAAACAGTGTTTGTTGGATCCATATGATCACAAAATTCTAACAGCGCTTATTTTTCACTTATTCGTAAACATCAAATTCAATTTGGCGCCGATATGCTGCTCGAATTGGTTGCGCACAACTCATTGCATACATATTTCCATATAAAAGGTTTTTAATTAAATAGAAACTTAATTTCGATTTCAGTTTCAATCAAAGCAAATTGTGATTATTTTGTTAAAATTGTAAATATTTGAATTTTGTACTTAATTTTTAAATTTTTATTGAATTAAAATAATTTTGTAAATAAATTTTGACATTAGGCCTGACAATAAATTGTAATAGTATTGCCAAAAAAATTTAAATAAATTTTTGACTAAAATTTTTTTTGACCTGCCAAAAAATTTTCTGCCCTATAAATTTTACCTGCTCAATCGAAACGGGTTTCCTGCGTACACGTATCAAGACATTAATTTTTTCACATTAAAACATTTTTATTTCCTATATAATAGGAATATTATTTAATTAACGTAAGGTACAATATTTTTATAATACAAATGTTTAATTTGATTCTAAAACACGATTTATCAATTCTATTTGTTGGGCTCCCGACTTATATTAGTTGTAAGAGCCATTGAATACGAGTCATTGACATCTTGATAATGACAAGCAATGCTTTTAAATATTTTGTGTTAAATTAAATTAATTTATAATTTTAATTAGGTATTTCATTAAGTTTGCGGATATTTTTAAAAACTACTTGTTTTATAAAAAAAATTTGTTTAATAATTGTTCGAAATTGCCGCAAACTTTGTGATATTTTATGCGCAAAATAAGATACTCGTTTTAAGGCAGTGAAAGAATGCTTCTGCACTATGACGTCATATTTGTAAAGTACAAGCTGTGTTAGTGTTGATAAGTGATTACTAGAATTAGGGATTTCCTGGTAAATTCCGCCTTTTTATTTTATCTTATAATCAGGAGATTAATATGTTAACTTATTTTATATATAACTTTTTTTATTAAAAGAGGTTTTATTTTCCCGGTTTAGTGCTTTAGTAAAAGAATCCCGGATAAGCACATAACTCAAAAATTACCGTTTTCAGTTTATTTCTCGCTTGAAACAAAAATGTTTAGTGAAGGAAGTTTTAACAACATATTTGAAAAATTAATTATTTTTTTCATTACTATATTAGACTATGAAATTGTGAAAATTTCAAAGCCCGAGCCCGATGCAAGCCAGACAGACTTGAGCCCGAGCCCGAAAAAAGCCCGATAAATTTAATTATTCAAAGCCTAGATTTAACATAAAAATTTTTTTAATCACCAAGTCAAATTCTGACTTAAAACATATATATCTAGGATATAATTATATTATATTTTTTTTTGTAAATAATGATTAGTTTTTATGAAATTCTATTATTTTATTAAATTCTTGTATATTTAATAATGTTTACTTAATATTTTCCCAAATTAAAAATTTTCGGGCTTATTATTTTTTTGTATAAAAGGTGCATTTTTTTAACTTAAGGTCCGAGCCCGACAAATCCCAACAGAAAACGTCGTGGGCCCGAAAATTCGGGGCCCGTTTCAAATTCTATACTACATATCTCAGTTACTATTAAATATATTGAAGATTAAAAGACGCCTTTAAATAAACGCCGTCTTCTCTAATGTAATGTAGTAAAAGCTGGTATTACTGGTAATGTAGTAAACATATTGGTAGACGCTATAGATTATTATTGATTGCTAAGCAACGTAAACATATTTTTGTTGTTTAATAAAAATGTTTGTTGAGAATCGGCGTGAAAATTATTGAACTCCGAACTATCAATTCAATGCGATAAATGCAAGAAATTGCGGCAAAGATGTTATTAGCGTTATGTTTGGCTATATTTCTACCGATTTCGCTGTCATTTTGGATTTTATCGCTACTCTCAGCGCCAAGTAATTCAGAAGTGACACAACTTCCTTCACCGCTTCGATGGTTAGTTTCAACTTCGGTACCACTTATTCTGGTTGTTTGGGCTAAAAACCGAAACAGTTTGAATCTGAGCGGTGCTATCGTTGGATGGATTATTGGTTTTATAGTTACAGTCAGTAATTACTGCTTCACCGCATCGCTTCTTATATTTTTCTTGAGCTCATCGAAAGCCACCAAATTTAGGAGCGATTGGAAGATGAAATTCGAATTCGACCACAAAGAAGGCGGTCAACGAAATTGGGTTCAAGTGGTATGCAATGGCGGTATCGGTGCTCAACTGGCGCTCTTCTATCTCATGGAAATCGGATGCGCTGAAGTGCCTATTAATTTCACTAACGATTACAACGTGTCGTGGTTTGCAATTAGTGTTATGTGTTCGTTCGCGTGCGCTAACGCTGATACTTGGGCTTCGGAATTCGGTTCCGTTTTATCTAAAGATAACCCCTATCTTATAACCACATTTCAGAAAGTTCCGCGCGGAACCAATGGTGGCGTATCTGTGGTCGGACTTGTTATGAGCGCTTTGGGAGGTTTTGTGATTGGATTAGGTTTTTACGTCATTATGTATATGTGCGTTAATCGTGAATTGTTTTATTCAAGTCCCGCTCAATGGCCTATAATTATTGTGGCAGTTATTGCCGGATTATTTGGTTCAGTGATTGATTCATTAATAGGTGCAATTTTTCAGTACTCGGGTTTGGATAAAAAAACGGGAAAAGTAGTTGAATGGCCTGGCGATCACGTGCAACATATCAGTGGCGTACGTTTATTAGATAATCATAGCGTCAATTTGTTGTCTACTCTGATCACTGCTATTGTATCGCCACATATCGCCATAATCTTATGGTCTTATGTCTAATTAATTGTTTATGATCTAACAATTATATGCTTTTTATCGAATTAATATTTTTTATTAATGATTTTTTATAAAATAATTATTATAAAGTATATGTATATACATTTAGGTATTTTTTTATTTGAAATAAATTTAATTAATAGATTTTAAGTAACCTTAAAATATTATTATTTGTCAGTAAGTATTGCCCTTTTCAAAAGTGGTTTATCCGTTATAAAAATGGGGTCAATTAATTTAAACTTGTTATCAATGACACAATTATTGCTTAGTTTTAAATCTGTTATTAAGTTTTTGTTATAAATTATAAATTGTTAGAATTAACTATATTTGTATAAAGATGCAGCTGATTATGAAAATAAAATTAAGTTATCTTTGTTTTTAAAACAAAATTTTTCAAACATTATTGCTTTGGAATTTAATTTAAAATAAATCATTATTAAACATTAAATTATTGATAATAATTTAAGAAACGTCATTCAATTTCCTCCATTGTAAATAAGTAAGTTTGGTGTTGCTGATGGTACACCAGAAATAGCACCAGTAGTGGCATATTCATTAATCCTGGCCTCAACAGCAGCTGGTGATGTGAGAGAAGGATCATCACTGATGAAATAAGCTGCGAGTCCAGCGACATGAGGGCTGGCCATTGAAGTTCCGGAGATAGTGCTCGTTGCCGTATTCGATCCAATCCATGCGCTCGTAATCTGTACGCCTAACGTTAGATTAATTAATAAAACTATAATTTATACAAATAAATTGGATATGAAATGGCATACCAGGTGCATAAATGTCCACACAATTTCCAAAGTTTGTAAATGTAGCGGATCTGTCGCTTACATCTGAAGCGGCCACCGTAATTGCTTCTGGAGCTCGAGCCGGGCTATTATAATGGTAAAAACAATAATTTACATATAATTGATGAAAAATCAGTATAAGTTTTAGCAATTTTTAAAAATTCAAACTTGCCTCTGATTGCAAGCACTGGCAGCAGAATTTCCCGCTGATACTGCAACTGTGATTCCCGCACGCCTAGCCTGTTCAGTTTTGACAATTTTTAAATACTAATTATCTTATAAAAGATAAAATTGCCGCAAACATACATTAGCAACTGCAGTGTCTGTTGCGGCTGAAACACCACCTCCTAATGACATATTAATAACTGAGCCTATTGACTGGAACATAAATTTATAGTTAGAAAATAAATAAAATTGGTAACAAGCAGTAGCTTACGGGCGCATTAGCCGTAACCCAATCGATACCAGCCACTACTCCAGCATTAGATCCGGAGCCGCTTTGATTTAAAACTTTGACCGCAACAAGCGTTACTTTTTTTGCGACTCCATAGGTATTTCCTCCAACAGTTCCGGCAACATGAGTACCATGTCCTATTTAGCAAACAGATAAACAAGATTAGAATATTTATTAGAAAGAATGGAAAAATTGATAAAGTAATATTAATTATACCGTGTAAATCTTCATTGGATTCACCAGAAATAGAACTGAAGCCAAATACTGCTCTTCCGCCAAATTCTGTGTGTGTTGTTAGAATGCCCTATCAATTAAAAATTCGCAAATATCATAAAACCATGTAATAATTTTTATTGCAGTATTTCACTTACGGTGTCAATTACAAAAACTGTAGCTCCAGCTCCAGATGAAGATTTATAATAGTAGGTGTAAGAGCTTCCTGTGAGTGCAGGCCGAGATGAAGTCCGTGCTAAACCCCATGCAGCGTTTGATTGAACCTGACCGTCAACTGTAACCTCAGTATCCGATTCGATCCAATCAACCTTTCCGTTCAAATTGAAATATTTTAGACAAAATACAATTTCACGCTTAATCCTTTGAATATTTTTAATTCTAATGTTGCATAACATACAATCTCTCATAAAATTGAATCCACATTAATTTTCAAATCATTTTATCAGAATATAAAATATTTAATGGTTCATTTTAAACAAAAACAATTCACCACACATTCATAGAGAGCTAACTTTCTTATATTTTTTATCTATGCTAATAAGTTTATTTAATAAATGCTTTAATTAATAATTAGTCTACAGTTTTCTAACATGTCAAAATTAATGAAAATAAAATTCGTCCTAAATTCTATTGCCGAGTTAGTGCGGGCACACAGACAGGGTCAAATCCATAAGCTCTACTTTCTATAAAGTGAGCTAAAAAACGATCTCATACCTCAGCCATTGCATCGAGAGATCGAAGCATATTGTCGTCTAAAGATGCCGAAAACCCGTTAAGTGCATGTTTATATACAAATTGCGTGTTATCGCTCAATCTGGACAAAACTCCATCATTGCGTTTCAATGTAGCGCTTCTAATAAAATTTTCAGACTTCACACCATCTTTTAACTTCACAATATATTGTCCCGGAATAACTACTTTAAGCGTTAAAGGTTCAAGAATCTTAGCGGTCGAGACGGCGAGAAATATCGCAAAGATTACAAACAATTTCATTTTGAATTAAACTTATTTCTTACTTTCGCCCAATTACCTGATACTATTGAATTTCATCTGTTTTTATAATTTCAAGCCATTATTGTGCCCAATATAGATGTGTTGATTGTGCTATTATTTATATTGCTTTATAACTCATTGAAATCATAAATTTAATGATCTCGAAATAAAACTTACGACGTTAGCAGATAATCATAATTTATCACTATTTTTGTCATTGAATTGCAACCAAAAGTGAGAAATGTGGCTAATAATAAAAGGACAATTACGTCTAGGCATATCAAATCTGGATCTTTTCGACGAATTAATTATTTTATAATCTGTTAAATGTTTTTCAAAACATTTTTATAGCATATAGCTATGCAGTAAAGAAGTAACTTACAAACTATATACTGTATTATTTCTGTTCGTAATTTTACTTTTTATTTAATAATGAAAAATCAGACAAAATCGAATAGAAAATTTAGTTTATTTATATATTCTGGTGAGCTTGGATTTTTAAGCTCAAGCTCAATCTTCACCAACTGAACTACGTGAGCTTGTGTTAATAATTAATAAAGACGAACATTACTACAATAAAATGACTCAATTTTTATATGAGTATTGCAAACATCAATTTATCTTTTGAAAAACATAAAAAACAATCTTAATTGCAATTTTTTGAGTTAAAGTAAGCGAAAATTTACTATTAGGTATGAATTAATGTTTGGGATATGTAAAAACATATAAACTTATAATAATAGTGATTTTAAAAAAAAAATTACATTAAAGCTCTTAGCCAATTTTAAGCACATTCATTAATAAGTAAGCTCAAGCTCAGGAGTACATTTTATTTTTCAAGCTTACGGATAATAAAACCCATTATTACTATTTTATTTAGTATAATTATTTTCACAAAGTTTCATAGTTGTTTAAATTTTGTTTACTGAAACAATATGCCTATATATTTTGGACAACAGATTACACAATCGAAGTTAACAGAAAAATTTTATGATTAAAAATGTAACTTTGAATCTTTTTCAATTAATTTTTATTTACTAAGTGGACTTAATATGGTTTTGCATTTTTGCATTCATAAAGACATAAACGTAATAGAGAAATACTTTTCAATTTTCTTGAGTTTTAGCATTCACATTAAAGTTTCTAAACTAACTTCATTTACTAGTGAGTGAAAATTACCCGCAAATCACAAATTAATTGTTGAAAGCAGTAGATTTAATTAAAATTTTAATAAATAGTTAACTTAAATTTTCTATCGAATATAAAACTATCACTCAAATATTATAAAAATTTTAAAGTTTTTTATTTGACTTGTAAAACAATAACGGCAGCAAATGAACTAAAATGAGTAAACTGTAAAAATATATGAAACTCATTTTGACCGCTTTTTATCAATTGTTTAATAAATTGATTTAACAAAAAATGAGTTACGATTTAACTGACGCTAATAATTATTTTTTAGACTCTCTTTACGAAGAGAATGTCACATCGAATAATGGTAACAATAATTGAGTATTTGGTTGAATAGTAGACTTTATTTAATGTAATCTATATTTAAATTGATATGATATGAACAGAAGAGGACGAAGCGCTAAACAAACTCATCAATGATTTCAATGATAACCGCAGTGATGGCAGTGATCTGAGCTGCGATGGAACTCAAATCAAGAATACCATCAATAATATCGTCGATAATTTAATCAACGAACAAATGGACGAATTAATTAAAGGAAGCGACGATGAAAGTGACGATTCGATCGCACCATCGCCTGAATATGACATCATTGCCAGTCATATTGGATTAGAGTTGTGCCAATCAATGATCAATTCGTCAATACATGTGACCAATCAAACCATTAACTCATGCGATTCGAAGTGTACTATCGATGATAACGATACCAGTAATGACACGTTTGTTACGGTACAGGAATGCACGGAAACTGTGGTCGCATACGACAATCGTAATCATAATGATAATGATGTGGTCATTAAAACTAATGCCACTAAATCTGCTAAAATAAAGAGGAAAAATAAACGTAAGAGAATAAACAAACGGAAAGATGGAAGTAAACAGAAATCGAAACATGGATTTAAAGTGAATAAAAGAGTGAAACTAAATGACGTGAACGCTCGATCAAAAACCATTAATGATTGCACTTTGTTTGGAAACGTTGAGTTTGAAAATGACGGTCAAACCAATCAATGCGATAAGGAATATGCGTTGCAATGCAAGAATTGGTTCAAACGCGAAACTCGTATCCAAAATAAAACTTAATTATATTTCTTATCATTTCACTTATATTAAAAGCATGCAATTGCGTTAAAAATATTTTAAAGTAAGCATTTCATCAAAATTCTAATGTGATTTATTTCTTAGTTTATAGTTTATGAAAAAATTGATTTATTTCTTATTGATTACTGAAACGTTTTATTAAGCATACTGTAATTAAACGATTCAAATTTAATGATTAAATTCAAACCAAAATTTATATTATGGTTACACAAACTGTTTATCAAACGTATTTACGTTATATAAATTGTTAACATACCATACCTCCAACAATCTGCTTTAAATCTATTAAGACTTTAGTATACTCATAATCCTATCGAATCGTTGAGTACCGTATTTTTTATTCCAATCAAGTAAGTACGTGTGTCACCGAGAAAAGCCGAAGTGGAATAAAATAAACATTCACATAAGATAATTGAACTTAAGAAGCTGTCTTAAAATTGTATAAAAACTTATACTTTTAAAAACGGGTTTTAAAGCAACTAAAATTTCTCAGAAATTTAATTAATAACTCGAGGAGTTAGAGATATTTATTAATAATAGTCGAATTATTGTGAAATAATAGTAAATTACTGTATAATACTGTCTAATGTTTAATAATGAGTAACTTTACAATGTTAGCGAAAAAATATTTTAAAATCTCGTTTTAAATATTTTTGTGATAATTAATTATAAACAATTTAAAAATCATAAATCATAGATAAGATCAGGCATAAAATCCAAAAATAAAAGCTGCGATAGATATTACAATCACAGCTCCTATATTGTTGACATTTTTCCAAAGCGGGTCTTCTTTGGCTGAATCAGCTAAACGTTTTGCCTCTTCTATTTTTGCCAATTCAATACTTTCCTTATCACTATTCACTGAAATACTGCCACTTTTATTCTTGGATGACATGCAACAAAAAGCGTAAAAATATTTCATATAATTAGTTGGATTTTTTGCGATCCGTATTTCCGTGAATCTATTGTTTGTTTGAATATCTGAATGATTTGTTTGCAAACAATTTTCGCATTCATCAATTCTTATAACTACTTTCGGTTTTCGCTTATTTAATGGTTGTTTTTCGGAATTGATATCAACTCGAACTTTATCACTATATTTTGTTTTGAATGTTAAACGATATAACTATAGAGAAAATTAATTTTATCAATGTTAGTATTTTATGAATTAAGAAAGCATAAGTTAGGCTTACGTGTATCTCATCAATAGGTTGAGTGAGCAAACTAATAGTTATAGTAACCACACAAGTTATAACGAAAAGAATTATTCCGAAGTGCAAAAAATGAACTTTTGTCACAATAGCTGGTCTCAGATCAGGTAATCCAGAACCACAAAGCGGTTCTTTATACGAGAATTCCAAAATAAATCGAGTAATTCCTAATAGAAGGCCAGTCATTAGACCCCAAAACGCTCCCTTTTCGTTAGTTCTTTGCCAGAATATTCCTAAAATGAATATGGCGACCACAGGTGGAGCTAAGTATGATTGAATGCTATTCATATAATCAAATAGTTTGCTTCCTTGCGATGCCTCAATAATTGGTATCCAAATAATACTTATGGCCACAAGAATGAGTACAAATACGCGGCCGACAATCACTTGTTCCACTTCTCCACAATTTTTTCGAATTCTTTTCCAAATATCAATCGTGAAAATAGTGGACGCGCTGTTAAATATAGAGGTTAATGAACTCATTAATGCCGCCATCATTACGCTCAACATTAGTCCTATCGCTCCTTTCAATTAAAAATAGAAAAATTAAAATTGTTGGCATAAAACGTGTTTGAATACTATACCTGCTGGCATTAAATTTAATATAAGTAAAGGATAAGCAATATTACTACATCCTGATTCACTGCCGCATATCCTCTCGCACTCCTCTGGATTAGAACATCCAACTTCGTCTAGTATTTCAATAATCATTCAATTAACATCAAATTAATAATTTATTTTCTAATCTTATTTAGATTTCTTAAAACACAAGATTTTCAAATCAAGCATTTTATCAAATACTTTTTCAGAATTTAAAAATATTAAGGTACAGTAAATAAAAAAATTAGAATTCCTGTAACATATTTATATGAATTATTGGTAAACTTAAAAACAAGAACAACATATTTGTATAGAGCTCACTTTTTTAGGTTAATTCATGCATAAATTACAGTAACACAAATGAATTAGTTTTTAAGCCTATTGTGCCAGAGCTCCACTGTAAACCCATGTACAGATAGACATATAGTCAAATCCATAAGTTAGGCTTTATCTTAAAAAGTGAGCTAAACACTTAAAATTATGAATAAATTGTTGAAAGATTCGACTTACTCGGCCACAATACTCTGGCAGCCATTCCTGGTAAAACCATTAGAAAAAGCGGCGTTAATTTAAAATATGAAGCTAAAATGCAACCTCCCTTTGCGTGCGACACATTCTTAGCTGATAACACTCGTTGAACGATTACCTGAAAAGAAAATTAATTCAAAATTTTATATAACGAGATTTCAGCGGATTATTAATATTTATATAAAATGTGAATTTATACATTTTTCATGAGGAGGCGCCCACCCCCTCGAGTGACCTATCATTTAACTCCGTTTTTTAGATGAGTTGAACTTATAGGGAATATAGGGATATAGGGAATTTCGAATGTCGAAGGTAATTTTGAATTTATTATTGGCCCCATCTGATTAATAAGGTGTCTGTCACCTCGAAACCCTTTAGTCGCACGACACTCTTCAAGCTGAATCCATTGATATAAGTGTTGAGAGGGTGGTCGTTCAGTAGGTGCCCTTATAATGCTAATGAAAAATTTTTCCACCCCCATTTTTTAGGAGGGGTCCAACTACCTAGAAACCACCTGATGTGCACTCTAATCTTCGAGCTGGATCTGATAATATAGGTGTTGATGGGGTGGGCCCCCAGGGGAGGCGCCTATAAATGGTATAACACACACACACACACGCAGACAGAAAACTTTGAAGTATATATAAAGTGATAAATGAGCAATTTATAAAACGTTACCTGATCTGTGCACCAGTACCACATCGACATTGTTGTTAATCCAAATAACAGGCCAGTTATTGGCAAATCGATATCATTAACGGGACGAATAAGATGTCTATAATAAGGGGTGACAGAACTACAAGATATACAGCTAGTATTTAATGTTGGCGTGCAGTTATCACGATATAGCATATATTCAGGATCGGTTGGCAATGCATTCGTTGCAAAGTTGTCCATTAATTCTTTATATCCTCCAACTTTATTTAAACCTTATTAAAATGTATTAAAAATGAATGTAAGGTAACTTAAAAATTAATAAATAGTAACATATCGAAACTAAGTTTATGCAATTAACGCATGACTTAAGCCAAAACAAAGTCAAAGCAGTTAATCGTGTTTGTATTCACAGTAACGAAGGGTTTATATCACTTATATTTTTATATATTAAATTTTTAAAAGAATAATTACTTAAAATAGCCAAATAAGCAGCTCCTGTCAGCATAAAAGTAGTTTGGACTAATTCGGTCCACATAACCTAAATTTTATTGAAAAAATAAGATTTACTACGAAAATGTCAAGCATTATATTTTTATTTAAACTATTTTATTTTGACAGATAATTACTAAATAATTGAAATTTCAAATCACAAAACAAAACTATTTTAATGTTATAACAGGAAAATGGTTCAATATTTACTTACTTTAATATGGGGAGAAATGGACAGAGTTTTAAGAGATTGCACTTACGAGTTAGTTTATAATCTTTGAATAAAATATGATTACTTACAGCCATTAAACCGCCGGCAATTGTAAAAACTGCTGCAATGGCCAAAAGCACTCCAACAGATATATACATATTTAGATTTAATGCTTGTTTAATGAATATCGCGCCAGAAAACAGATCCACCTAAACATTATAATAAAATAAACTTTGTATTAGACTATGAAATTGTGAAATTTCAAGGCCCGAGCCCGATCCAAGCCCGACAGATTTGAGCCCGAGCCCAACAAAAGCCCGATAAATTTAATTATTCAAAGCCCGACCCGACAAGATTTTACTAAAAAAACTTTATTCACAAAGTCAAATTCTGACTTAAATTTTTATATATCTTTCTCGGTTAAAATAATATATAGTCTATCAACAACTGATTCACATCTCCTTTTCGTTTTTTATGCTTTTTTATGCATAATAGGCGTCAATTGTCTGCGAAAGTGTACTCAAAAATTGGAGAAATCCTGGGGGGATAACCCCCCAGCTCCCCTTCTGGGAATATTTCATTTATGCTTATTTGTAAATAATGATATTCTATTTTTTTAAATTTTTGTATATTTTAATAATGTTTACTTTATTTTTTTGCCAAAATTAAAATTTTAGGGCTTTTAATTTTTTGGTCGGCAAAAGCCCGGCCCGATACAGTTTTTTAACTTGAGGCCCTAGCCCGACGGAAAACGTCGGGCCCGTTTCATAGTCTATTTTGTATCATATTCTCACCCATATAACCTGACATTAAATCCCACTGTTAAAAAAATAAAACTCGAAGGTTTTGGAAATATATTATATAACTATGGGATACAACCACATCTAATCCCCCACTTAGGTAAAAACTCAGACCTAATAATATACACACGCATATCTTAATGTAAAATTAAAACGATTGTGATCGAAAACGATTATATCGTTATTAATATATTATTTAATGAAATTAATTACATATTCCTTTTTTAAAATAAAAATCTCTGGAAAATAGTATGTGAAAAACCTTTAACATTATTATTTCAGTTATTGAAATTTAGTTGTTTATCCTATGGGTTAAATTCAATTTCGATAGTTAAACGTTGGTATAGGGGATAATATTGAGCTTTTATCCCACCCCTAGTTGAGTCTCACCTTATCCCAAACTAGCGTTAGAATGTCAGGTAATATGGTTTGAGTGGTACAATATAAAAGTTTTGGCGCTTAAAAATTGATCGTGAGTATCATTTAATATAGACGGCACCTCAACAATCATTGTTTGATAACACTTGATGTTCATATGATAATACCGTACTTAATCAATAAGAACGTTTTTTAGTATATTTTAGATTCTTTAAATTATCTTAAAGATCAAAATATAAGTTATGATGTTATAAAATTTTTTAAAAATTGAGAATAATAAGAAATCGAGTTTCTAACAGTTTAGAAGCTTAAAGATCAGAGTATATATTGTGTAATATAAAAAATTATTACCGATATTTTAGTGAAAACATAAAGCAAAAGCGATAATAAAGAGAGATAAATTCGAATCCGTTGTCCACCAAAACGTAATCTTAGATATTCAGGCATTGTGCTAACCTAATTCAACACAAATTAAAATTAGCATTAGCGATGCAAAAATGCATAATTATATAAACAGTACCGGTAATACTAAATCCATTCAAGATTTTAAAATTATATCAATTCTTATATCAGATTTTAAAATGCATCAAAGTTATACACTTAAATAAATAATCGTTTAAAAGTTCATAAAAACTTTTTCAACTTTTTTGAAAGTGTTTAAAACATTCATTTCATTTCATTTTTTAATTAAAAATTATTATGGATTTATTAGGAATTGTATCGCGCAATCCTTAAGCAAATTAGATAAATGGATTTAAAAATTCATTTTCATTGAAAATGTAATGTCGAAATTATTGTTTTCGATTTTGGTTGATCTTAATTACTTGAGCTCATTCTCAGGCTCAAAAGATTTGAACTTTATTATAAATCTAACATATTAAAAATAATTATTTAAAATTTTAAATAGGTATTATTACGTGACGAGTTACTGAGCTTAATTTTAAGTCTCTCAGCTTTGAACTCGAGCTTTATTCCCATCACTAATTACAATATGTACCTTTGAGGGCACCGTTAAGCACAATGAACTGTCTGACAAAAAGCTTATCAAATGTTTATCACATTTTCGTTTCATATATAGATTGGTGCTCTACAAGAGACTTTGAGTGGCGTCAGTAGTGGCTGAGTTACACTTTTTAGTTAATCAATTTATTTTGACGGACGCCAACATGTATGGTATAATGTCAATAGAGAAGGTTTGTGCAATTTTGATAAGCATAATCTTATTTAGTAATACTGCAAGGTTACAATACTAACCTATATTCCCAATATTGTTTCAACATTTTAAAATCATTTACAATTGATTTTAAAATTTTTCTCCAGTTTTTTGGACATAACCGCAAAATGACATTTCGAACAAAATTATATGTTGAATGGGTTTTCAATTAACATCCATAACTTTTGCGAACAAAAGTAATTTCTTTTTGTTTATGTTTATTTATTTAAGATAAATTAATATCTAAAGATTATCCACTAAACACATTTCGGAAAAAATAGTATATATATACCATTAGGACAGTAGTGATAAATTGAGGGCAAAAATAAAACATAAACTTGTCTAATAATTGCGAAACTATTCATAAAAATTTCTTATAAATTTTGCACAAATTATAAATTACACGAGGAATTTCGAAATTCTTAGACACTACTAAATAAAAAATTACAGTATATGAGCGGGAAAACATTAAAATTGTAGATAAACACAAACAACTTTTAGAACTTTAGACAAATTTTATGAGGATTTATAGTTAATATTTCATTAATAAAAATGCTATAATAGTCACTTAAAATGTGAAACCAAAACATAAATAGTTAAGGTATAACTAACTTTTATACTCTTTTAACTCTGCAACAACAATTCAAATTAAACTATTCCATTAAATTGAGACATTGGAACAAAGTTTCCGACAATACTTTAAATCTATTCTCAAATGAAATTTTATTGCATTTATTTTGCATAGCAATTTATTCTGCATACCTTATAAAACTCACTGATTATTAGGGAACGGACTTTTCGGTTAGAAAAAATGGAAAACTCAGTCGGTTACTTAACAAAATGCTTAAAAATCAGTAAAGTTTTCGGTTGACATTTTTAATTAATGAAAATTATATTTAATTATACTATATTAAATTATATTTCAATGTTTTCATGTGCAAATTTAAGTCTATTTTATCTTAAAAACTTCTATATATTAAAAATGAACTCTCAACCTCTAAATGAATAAAACGCAAACCTCTAAAGAAAATAACTCGTAAAGAGCAACAAATTTCAATTTGTGATCCAAAATTGTATTCTGAAGTAAATTTTTCACTTTTTCTTTTATACACTATTCTATGTAAGAACTTTTAAATTTGTTATAAAGTTAAATGATTATTTACTATTAAGTTATGTGTTTTAAACGATTTGTGAATAGCGGTTGAAAACTTTTATTTTGGATTTTTTGGTTGGCGACATAAAATTCGATTATTTCGCTTAAAAAAGTATGACTTAAAAGCTAATGATTTTTAGATTAGAAGTTGTTAATGAAACTGTTATAGATTGAAACCAAACTTTAATCTTAAAATTTGTTCGGTTATAACCGAAATGTCCGCCTCATTACTGATTATAGTTACTCAAATAGAATATAAAACAATTCGCGACACATTCATAGAGAGCTCACTTTTTTCATAGGTTATATATGCGAATTTCACAAATACCCCATCCAGACCCCCTCTGGGGTATCTGATACTGAATAATAAAATTCTATGAAAAACATTGATACAATACGGTACCATAATTATGCATACATCATATAATAAAATTAAAATGATGATATAATGTAATTACTTACGCCAGCAGACGTGTATACGGGAACAAAAATCCATCCCAATAGCATTAGAATAAATACCATCTGTAATTAAAAAAATCTAGGTATTACCTATTTTATCAATAGTATTAACAATTGAAACTGACAAAAAGTTCATAAGAATAGTTAGCAATGCCAGAACTGGCACCAGCGCTAGCCAAACCTATAAAATGTCCCGAACCAATGTTACTGGCGAATAACGATGTGCCCACCTGTAAACATGTAAACATATACCAATTAAATAAATTATACATTTATATTAAACTTAACTAAATGTATACTTACGAGAATCCAATTCATGCTTCTATTGGCTAAGAAGTAACTGCTAACAGACGTGTTCGACGTTTTTCGAGTGGACTTTCGGCCCAAATAAGTAACGCATTCAATTAAAACATTAAAAGTGAATTATATTGATAATATGCGAATGGAATTATTTGGATTATAAAAACTTACCCACAATCCAATTACGATGATAACCAGGAAATAAGCAACGATAACAATAATATCTACCGCATGAATATTTGCATTTTCCAGTTGAGATTCGAAAAAATGAACGCTTTTTGTCGACGACAAAGATTGTCTATGGGTTTCATCCATTTTAATTCAATTAAGTGTTACTAACTGTTCAATTAAACTGTTTCAAGTTTTGTTGAAAACTGAAGCGACGCTTTTAACATTCAAAACATAACTAAATGGTTGAGTTATCAAATTACCAATAGTTTTGTTAACTGATATGGGGTTATGACATAATTTAGTTTCATATGATTCTTTGAAATACTATTTAGATAAACCAACTTTTTTATGCAATTTAATGATTGAGTTAATGTTATCGGTGCAGACATAAAATATGATTTGACTTTTTGCGCAATTTTTGGCTACAGTTTTATCAGATATGAAACTTTGGATACGATAACATCGCAATCGTGTTTATAGCGTGATAATTTCCAGAACAAGATTGGTTTGATATGCATTTTTGTATAGAAATTGCGAACCAAGTATTTTAATGCTTACCCAAAATTAATAATATCATACCCCTCTCTAACATCTATTCTCTGTACAGTATGATTGAAATTTTAGATGAGATATCGATTCAAATTCTATCAAATTCCTGCTTAATTAATGCTCTGCAGACAATCTTATTCTATATTTAATTACGTATATTTGATATTGATATGCGATAACATTACCATCACTTAATATATGGCGCATAAAAAGCAATGCGCGCATGACGTGCTGCCGTTTCTTTACGTAACAATTACAGTTTGCGTAACCATTCAAAGCTGCTCACTAGTAATGGAAAATTTCCATTACCGTGAAATCCTAATTGAATAGGAGATTAGCTCCGGTAATTGTAACCGTATGATAATGTGATGACAAAATTGAGTTTTCCGGTAATGGAATGACTTTGTTACCTGCTATAATGAAACAGTTTTTTTTTGTTAAATTTTAAATATAAATTAGTGTTTTTTTATAATTTTATAATAGTTTATTTATATGTAAAGTTTTAAAAATTAAATTTACTCTTTATAAATTTAAAGTAATCGATATTTTCTCGACATAATTTACTTTAACTCTTTTCTAAAACTCTCCCACTGATGCCTAAATTCCATTCTGATTTAAACTCAGCTGAACATAAAGCTAAACATGATCGATAAGGTCATAATATCTGAGTTTGATATATAAATTTTAGTTAGTTTATGGTCGCTCGCTTTTTTCATTATTCGCCAGCCATTATTTTATATTATTTTTTCTTTAATAAATTAAACATTGTTAAAAGCAGAAGAAATCAAATACAAATCACATTATTATCGCTTATTAGCGGCCTATGCCACTAATATTTAAGTTGAATTTTGACATTTTTGCTGAATTTCCCCTATTTTGACTAGATTTTGTGACCTTTTTGAGACTGTAAATCACTATTTTACAGCAATAACCGGAATATGACACTTTAATTATTAATCAAATTGTTTGATTTTAGCATAATTTTGCACTTTTTGGCCAATTTTTCGGTAATATTTTGCGATTTTGAGTATGTAAATCGCTATTTTTACAACAAAAACAGGCATATGCCATTCAAAAATTATTATTAATATTGGTCATTTTTGTCTAAATTTGCCTATCTTCAGGGTGTCCCAGAGGGGGGTTACCCCCATGAATTTTCAAAAAGTTGACCCCCTATCTAAAAAATGAAAATTGCAACTCTACGGGGAAAAATTTTTTTAATGCTTTTCAAAAATTGTCGCTTAAATCCGAGTAACCCATCCCCTAAAATTTTGAAAAATCGGAAAGTAACCTCCACCCAGACCGACACACTCTGGGACACCCTGTCTATCTTGACTAGATTTTTGACCATTTAGAGCCTATAAATCCCCATTTTTACTGTAGATAGTGGCATATTACACTTTAAATATTAATCAAATTTTGGTCATTTTAGCCTAAATTTGTTCATTTCGGTCAGTTTTTTTGGTCTTTTTTGTCATTTTTAGCCTGAAAATTGCTATTTTTTTCAACAAAAAACGGCATATGCCACTCAATTTCAACCTAAATTTTGTCCAATTTTGTGTAATTTCGCTTATTTTACTCAGATTTTTGCTCATGTTGACGGAATTTCGGCAACTTTAACACCCCTTTATTGCCAATTTTGAGCATACTTTTTATATTTTTTGTCATTTTTGACCTTTAAATCCCTTTATTAGCATGAGAAATTTGTGAAATCCCTTTATTTAAGTAAAGAACAAAATCCCTTAATTAGCATAAGAGTGCGGGACAGAATACCTAAATCCATAAATCTGAAATTTGCAGTCAGATAAAAAATTTTAATAGTGGACTAGTAATGAGTGAAACGGTATTGGAATTGCAAAAACTCATTGTAATGGAACGTAAATGGAGCTGGAAAAAATTACCCACAATAAAAGTAGTGCACATTTTAGATGCGGTGGTAGATTAAATAATTAAATATTTAGAAACTCTAGTGCACAAGTTTTCAATGGTTTATTTTATTTTTTCAATGCAACTTTCTTAAATTCCATATGATTGATGTGTTACCTTCGAATTTTATTAAGGTTGTTTGTCAAGTAGTTGAGTGGTGAGTTAATAATAGAGATACTGTTAACTTGCTATTTAACAGTAAGAGAAAAGTAATTTTATTTTTAAGATATGGGGAAATTTTCGTAAGCACAAGATATTGTCATTAAATCTCTAAACCAAAAATTTTAGAATTTACAAAAATTAATTTTTGAAAATTTTTTATAAATTAGTTGTGAATTAACTTATAATGAAGATAAGGTAAATCTTTCATATGTTTTGCATAACTCTTGTTATATTCATTATTTACATACGAAAGACAGCACATTCATAGTTATTTGTGGTGAACATAGTTAGATAATCTAACTTAGATTAGTGACACTGTGTATAAAAAGTAAAAAACTCAATTTATCTTATCTATTTCTCATAGAATAGAGAGTTGACATATCATCACTTATAAACATTGATCAATAATTGTACATAAACTATGAAAACGTGAAAAATTAAAATCCAAACACAACATGATAAAGCTCCAGCTCTAACAAAACTAGTGATTATGAGGCTCGGGTTCCAGAGGCTCCGGCTGGAACCTGAGCCCTAAGCCTGAGCCTCCATTTAAGAACCTGAACCTCGAGCCTCAAATAAAATTAGAGCCTGAGCCCGAGCCGCCCTATATATATTTGAACCACAGAAGTGTAATAAAAAAATGTTTACTACAATATCGAGTGACATTTTTAGATTAATGAGGTATATTTGATTTTTGGTTGTAATTTTTATTTCGCCAATACTTATAAAAATTCAAGTGTTACTAAATTGAGGGATATTAATTTGTAAAATATTCGTTAGAAATGTTATTATTGTTCATTTTAAAAGTTAGAGCCTCTCTACATAGGCTCCAGGCTCTCGTAAGCAGAACCTGAGCCTCAGGTTCAGGCTCCAAAAAGTAAGAACCTCGAACCTGAGCCTCATCCAAAATTAAGAACCTGAGCCCGGCTCCGAGTCTGAGGTTCAGGCTCATGTTCAGGCTCCAGAGGCTCTCCGTTTCTAAACCATCATCACTAGCTATAAAATTAAATATTGCACTATAAAATAACCAAACTCTCTCAATTAAACTTTAAAATATTTGATAAATAATTTTAAATTGTGATGATCAAAAATATATGGAACTGCTTTTAAGCAATATTTAGAAGAATGAGAAAATATATTAAAATTGTAAAATAATGATTAAACAAGATCGATATGGTCAAAATATCTGACTTTGTAAAGTTAAGTTCAGTAAGCATATGGTCGCTCGTGCACTACATCCGCTCGATCCCAGTATTTTATGTTATAAAATTGTATAATGTATAAAACATTAAGTCGTTTTTTATAAAATATACTATATTCTTAATTAATGTTTAAAAAAATGAAATAGATATTTATATGTTCAAATTTCCATAATATATAAATAATAAATCTAATTTCATCTATCTTATTTTCAATATATTTTTATTAACAGTTTTTTAAAATCATATTCGTTGTGTTAAAAAACAGGTAACAATAGAACAAAATCCCTCCCTTATTGATTATTAAAGTGTGACAGGCGAAAGGATTGATAAACCCAAATCCATATATCGCCTTCTTTAGTCATATAAAAAATTAGTTGCATCGATGCAAATTAACGATTCATAATATACGATACTATAGATAATTTGTAATTATTCTTATTGTCGATTCTCCGTAACTGTCGTTTTTGAGCTCATTAAGCTATTTATTGAAAATTAAAATTAAAATACAAATTATATTAATATTTGAAAGTTAAATTAAAATTTTTTATCTTAATCAATAAACCATATTTTTCAAAATAATAATTTTAGATTTTATGTATTCGATTAAATAAATATTTAGTTTAATCTTTTTTTGCAATGAAAAATTTAATTAGGAATTTTTAGTTAGTGTTACGCTAATTGACGATAACAATATAATTAACTATTATGGTTTGTAATCTAATTAACACTAAAACAACTTAAAATGAAATTTAATTTGTTTCGATATATTATTGGAATAATATGGAAACTGTATTTATTTTATAAATTTTTCGATAATTATTTTGCATTTCAATCGTGTTGTAATCAGATCAAAAAGATATTTTAGTGAAGTTGTTTTTTTAGTTATTATTTATTTCGAGCTATAATGGATTAATTTAGAGTTTTTGAGTTTTTTGAATAAATAGTATCCAAAACTTT
>JAQIXJ010001007.1:0-24531 GCA_034700185.1 Phthiracarus laevigatus | reverse complement strand
TTTGAAGCCTGTAGTCTTAGGCTCCTTTCAACATTGTAGGCTATAGGCTATAGGCTGAAGGTTAAGCCTACGAAAAAACATAGGCTAAGGCTGTAGGCTCAGCCTAAGCCTAAGGTTAGGCCGCCTAAAATTGCATCTCTAAATAAATGCCACTCCTCTGCACAACCTTTCACTTTTGAATGTCAACGTTTTATTCAAGTTAGGAATTAATTTTATTCTTATCGTTTCTTATGACGTTTCATATGTTTAATTCATGTTGACATTTGTTTTTAATCGAAATTATAATAATGCAATGGCTGTAAAACGATTAATCACAACCGAACGTATCATCCAATTAATTCTACTATAGAGTTATAACTTATTTAAAGTAAATATTAATTAATCATGTATTAATGTTCGCCAAACAAATACGTGGCTTATTAAAAAAAATTAATGCCATAATTATAATTAATATTGAAATATTATGGAAAAAGAGTCGTAATAGAAAAAAATTAAAGTAATGCCCACCAGAGCTTCCATTAACAGATATATAATAATATAAAAAATTTAATTAATGGAAATAATAGTTTGCTTTGTTTTTATGCAAAACAGCGTTGGATTTAATTTATCGCAATAAAAACAAGAGATATATAAAACCGAGTGTTTTGTGAGAGAAAAGTTTGGGTTTTGTTTTATGAGCTCAAATCAAATTAGCTTTTATTTATTTGATCAATTAAGCCAAACCGTTAAGTATAGATCGTTAATTTGGATCGATTTTAAAACCACCGAATTTCGCGCGAATAAATAGCGAAATGAGAAGAGTAAATAAATCCACCAAAACTGGATTAATTACATTTTTCCAGTAGATTTTACACGAAAATCATAAATGTTTAATGCATAAAAAAATGTTTTGTGAAATTATTGATCGTTTGGCTGGGTTTCTGTTAAATAATAGTAAAGATGCGTTTTTTTTCGAGGAAAAAACTGATAAAAAAAGTGCGCAAAAGAAAGAAGAAAAGCAGTTAATTTGAATATATTTCATTTTTATTTGAGCAAAGCAATTGCAAATTTATTCGCACTCGCTTTTTCTCATTCAATTTATTGTTCTATTCATTAGCAGTTCAGTTGAATAGAGAGGCGAACATTTGGAGCATTTGAACACTTCAACGGGAAAAAAATGCGATGCAGTGTTATGTCATTGGTTGCTGTGACTGTGAAGAAAAAAGTCACATTAATTTGACTCAATTTGGGAGTTTGATTTCCATTTAAATCCTGACACGCATTTCACTCGGAATTCGCTTCAGTTTAGCGCACACTTCGATGATTTTAAATTCTGTTTTCCATTTAATGATTATAAATAATGTTATTCAACAAAAATTTTTACAGTGTAGTTATTGTTTTTCTTCTATAAGGCTTAGTGAACGTACAGTATTCTCTTCGTTAGAATATATTATTAGTTATTATATAAAAAATTTTAAAATATAGCGTAAATGTAATGAATGGTTGCTATCATTAATTTTATTTTTGCTGTTTAATGCGTAATAAGTTGTTTGGCTGTAGAGAAACTAAATGTCTATATGTAGAGAGAGATAGAGAGAGAGAGAGAGAGAAAAGCTAATGTTTGAAGAATTGGCAGCACTCACTCTCTCACGACTTAGAGTTAGTTTTAGTTTGTTCTCAGCCAAAGGGTAGTTGCATAGCAAAAATAATTAAACTTGAAATTTTCCTCCACAGCATTCAGTTCCATTCCAATTGAATAACTTGCCTGTTCTTAAGTTACATCACATAAATTCGAGTCAATGGAAATAATTTGCTTTTCAATATATGGCTGAGTTACTGTTTTACTGTTTTTTGTTTCGTTACAAATAACGCATAAGTTAAACACAATCGTTCACTGTTTAGTAAGTCTGTAAATGCCATTTGGAAAATTTTGTTTAATGAGCTGCTTCTCTATTGTTTAGCGTTATGGCTCCAGTCTTACGGTCTTAACTGAAACAATATATACAGTGTATATTTATGAATATAGCAATTTTTTTTGCCAGAATATGCATATAATAACTCAAATATTTCATATGCGCATATAAATAAGAGCTTTTTATTTGAGATGCACTCATTAAATGATATGTACGGTAAGAAATGGGTTTCGTCTTCATTTCATATAAGCGCGCACTGAAGTGCTTTTTAAGGCGATATGTGTGTCATTTCAAGATGTATAATGCATATTATATTTGATGAATGTCTCGCGCTCTTTAAAACTCTATTTTTTATGCGTACATTCCTCGCTATTATATAATCGTATTGAAACATAATACCGCTTTGATAATACCTAAACAATCGTCTTCTTAATTGCGAATAAAACGAAACAGCAATTTGCCAACACTTGAGTAAAAATGACTCTTATCTATAAATATGTAATAATTAAATCAATACTTTCCCCAAATAATTTAGTCTTTAGGTTTTAAAATCAATAATGTATTAGTGTTTAGAAATTTTATAACATTTTTTGTTAAATTTGTAACATTTTAATATTATTTATGATTAATAGGCTTTATTTTTATTGTTCATTAATTGGAAGCTACTAATAATAGAAAATATAGTTTCATTTTATAACAGGCACACTATTTTCATGCATTTCCAATCGATACTACACTAACGATAATTTTTATTTAATTAAAAGTTCATTTTTCCTAATATTTATTTAAGCGATTCTTTCGTTAGTGCGTTACCGGCACTTCTCACTTCTAATGAACTTATTTTTGGTAAGACTTCACATATTTCATGTTTTTCGAATATTTTTAAATGATAACACGCTAAGGATCTAAAAAACTCTAAATTCGGGTAGATTTTTGAATCAAAGCTAATTTATTGATATAGTAATAAGTATAAAATGAACAACTGATAAAAATGACTGGTATTTTTTCTTCAATTATAAATCTATCTTTAATATGTTTGTGCATAATATGTCTAAAAATATAAGAATGAAATTAATAATTCGAGCTTTTCTTGAGCTCGAAAACACATCTAATTGAAGCAACATTTTTTGGCCAAATGCCAAAAATTCTGTGAAATCGGTTTAAGTTTTTAATATCCATTCCTAGTTAATGCGGTAAACTTGTTTTACTTATTTGTGATGTGCTGACGTTTGAGATCATACTTTTTCAGAAGATTATCCTAATTTTTACAAAATTTATTACTTTAGCTGAAACTACGATTTTTTTAATAACAAAAAAGAAGTAAAAAGAGTACGGATGTTAAATACTTGGAAACTCCTGTTTTATAAAAATATTTTAATTAATGGATAAATTACAAGAATAAATTAATTAATATTTAATAATTAAAATTATATAAATTTATATTTTTTGATTTTCCCTTTTTAAATCTTCCTATAATTCCCAGTTTAAAGAAACTGCAATAATTTTCACGTTTTGGAAATTTTATTCTAGTTTATTCTTAAAAAATAGTAAAAAATGCTCTTATAATGTGTTACTCAATATAAAATAATCATTTCTGTTAATTTTACATAACCTAATTTTATATGTAAAATATACAATTTTATTTAATAACATTTTTCAATTTTTTTGTTCCCGAAAAGAATTTTTTTTGACTAATTTTTTTAATTCCATCTCCGCTCGTTTTGGCACTTTTATAGTTTATTTTTTAGATCTTTAAAAATGTCCAATAATTTCGCATAAACTGTCCCAGAATCCCACTTTTAATCTTTTCCTAATAAATCTAACGTTTTTACTGCGAGAATAAAATAATCATTAAAATCCAAGAAACTCCGCCAACAACTTTTAAAAAAATTGTTAGAAAATTGTTAAAAAGAGAGCTCATTCATAGAGAGCTCACTTTTTTTTATAGTTTTATCTAAGCTAATAAGTTATTTAAGAAATAAATTAATATTTAATCTAAAGTAATCAAAAATGTCAAAATTAACGAATATAAAATACGTGCTACCTTCAATAATCGATCTAGTGCGGACGCCGGGCCGGACAGACATTGTCAAATCCATAAGCTCGCTCTCTTTTCAAGAAAGTGAGCTAAAAATTATAAAAAATTATACATAAATTAAAGTCAGTGTAAGAATAATTAATAATTGTATTAGAATTATAAAATTTTTGCTTTTATATTTTGCTCCTTTTTTTGACCGACCTTTAGTTTATCGCCGACAGTGCGCCCACTTTTCATTAGTTTTTAGTCCGAAAAAGTATTGTCTGGTGATAGTATTTTTGGTGATGGCATTTTAGAATATATTAACACAAAATTAATTTCAAATCACTTCAAACATCCATAAGCATTAAATGTTGATAATTCTATTAATTGACAAAAGCGATTTAAAGCTATCTATAATTAACGTGAAGGTTTTTGTTATAAAATGAATAAAATGTAATAAATATTTATAGTGCAAATTAATAGGGATTAACCATTATTTAAATTGTCTTCATATATTACAAATCGTTTCGACATAATGTGCTTCCTATACCAAAACTAGTTGTGAGAAATGTATTTGCATATCACTGGTTCGTGCGCTCTTTTTGTGAAATGTATTTGCGGTTCTGTGAAATGTATATAGAAATAGCTGTATAAATTTTAAATATAATTTTCTATCATATATATCAAGTAAAAAATTTTATATTTTGCAATATTTTAAGATTAATCAGCATACGACTGACTCATTTTGTCGTTAAAATTAACGTATGAGTATTTTAACGAAAGAAAACATTCATAATGAGATCAATTTGGTTCTAAATTTACTTTAATTTCATAGACTAATCAAAATTATGCGAAATATGAACCTTGAATGAACTTATGAATCTTTTAAAAACATTGAAAATATTAATTCTATTGTTAGATACTTTTCATTTTTAATTAAACAATACTTTTTAATTTCATTTTAGCTACAAATATTTTGTGGATTTTAAATACATTATATAAATAGTACTTCGGTGTTTGTTTCTAAAATTTAAATTCAGTCTGTGTTCTCTCGAACGGTGAACGTTAAAATATGTACGAAACAGGGTGTCCCAGACAGAGCTGGACCGGGTATTCCTCCCCCCATGACCATCTGAGGTCATAAAATGGCAATAAAGGCTATAAATGGTGTCACATCTCACCTAAATTAGCATGAAATGTTTTCAAAAAAGCATTCTCAAGCAATTTTTAACCAGAATGCCCACCTATTGTACTAAATATCTCTTTATCTTTATTAATATAGACACTTAAATCCTTTAATTAATATGAAGAATGAAGAATACCTTAATTTATATAAACGTGCCACAGACGGATAGACATTCCGAATCCAATGGCTCGACTTTTCAAAGTGAGCTAAAAAATCTAGTCTTATTTTATTGTATTTAAGCTTCTTTAGTGCATTTGATAAATAAACTTTGGAAAAAATAATATTATAGACAGAATTTATTGAACCATTACAAAGAATTTTGTAAATAATTTTAATTGTATACATCTTTAATTAAAAATTCTATAATTTAGAATTTATTCCAAACACTAAATTATAGTAAAAATGTTCGAAAGTAACATTTTTTTCAGAAGAAAATATAATGGCGATAAAAAAATAGAGAGCTTATGCAAGCTGTTTCTGATTCATAATTCTTGCTAATTATTATGTAAATTTTCTCCTTTTTTTCTTGCCTGTTATATGAATCTTTTCATCATGACTTACCGCGCAATAATATTTTCATCCATTTATCTGTGCATGGTTTGAGCGAATTAATTATTCTCTATACAGTAGTATTTCCAGTTTTAAAATTCTAAATTTCCATTAGAATACTCTAATTCTTTAATAGGTTTAAATTTTTGAATATCTATTTTATTATTGTATTCGTATAATTGTACTAAAATATAAAACATACTTTCTCGACAAACTTAACTATTTTATAATTATTTGCCGCACACTATTTCCTACATATTTTAGTCAATCATAAAATGCAATGTGGAATTTTGTTTAATAAGGTTAACGTTGTCGATACCATATTTCAATATTTTTATGGTCTAAACACGCAACAGACGCGCTCTTCAGGTTCATGAGCTCAGTTATGAAGTTTTACGAAGTAATTTAAAAATTTTAATGCTTTAATTTCCCGAAAGGATACTTTTCTGTATGTCAAAGAACTAACAATTTAATTTACAGTATTATGTTTTTTGTCATTAAAATAACAATTTATAGTTTTTTTATTTAAATTTAAATAACTCTTCACTAAATTTTACAATGAATCGATGAAAGCAATTTGGGTTTAATTGAATTTGTTAATTAAATCAATATTTTTCCCAAACATATGCATTAGACTGGTAAAACGTAAAAAATTTTAGGCCAGAGCCCGAGATTGGCCCGATAGATTGAGGCCCGGCCTGAGCCCGACTACTTTGAAAAAATTAAGCCCGACCCGGACCGGTACAACAAAACATAGGCCCGACTCGGCCCGATAAAAAACTTGTTTTGTTTTTAATTTTGATATTTACATGATAAATACTTTGCTTTTATATGTATAACATGGTTTTATTTAGTACTTGTAATGTTATTATTAATTAGGAATTAACAAATTTCGTTTACGCAATCAATTTGTTAAATAAATATTTGTCTCATATTTGACAGAAAGGCCCGTTCGAGCCCGATGTTTCTCTCAAAGGCCCGACACAGCCAGATATTTTTACTTTTAGGCCCGGACCGAGAAAATATCGGGGGCCCGACAAATCGGGGGCCCGACAAATCGGGGGCCCGTTTACAAGTCTAATATGCATTTAATCATTAAAACATGTATTAGTATTTATAAATTTTATAACATTTTATAATAAATTATAATAAATGTAAAATCATTAGATTCTAATATTATTCATGAATCATGAATAATAGACTTTATTCTTATCATTCATTAATTGATTCAATAAAACGCGTTTCTCACTATTTTTTAAGATAGAATCGAAAGTAATTTTGTATGAATAACTTATTTGTTTTGTGATGGGTTTTCATAATTTTTGAAACGAACCTAAATGTAACATGAAAGTAAGATTTTGTTGGATAATATTTCATTTTTCATAATAGTTTTCGCTATTATGGTATTTATACAGTTACTTTCTAATGGCTAACTTCCATTTTGAGAAGCAAACATCAATTTTCGCTTGAGTTTGCTATAATTATTTTTCAACATCGCGTTATTAAATTTATTTTCTCCGCGTTTTTGGATGAATAAAAATATGATATCTAAAGTAAAAACATTTTACGTACTTAAGGTATACTTATAGTGTAATCTAATTATAAATGGTAGTTTTAAAAAGAAATTTGCAAAATATGAATCGCAAGTATTTTAGTCGCTATAAGCCATTGTCTTATAGCTGCGCATCTTTTCCTATATAGCTCTCGCATACATTTTTATGTTTAAATTTTGATCGTTTATTTAATAAACAATTTGCGAATAAAGTAGAAGGAAGTGCACACTAATACTATTTCCTTTTATTTCTAATTGCTTTCCATTATAAGTGAAGTGTTATTAGTATAAAAGCACATCTTTTTATTGCATTTATTATTCATGAACGTATCGTTTAAAGTTGAAAACAGTTCTCGTTCAGTGGATTCATTTGAATTGACTAAAAAAATAAAAACGGTTTCGCTATAAAAATTTAATAAATTTATGACAATAAAATTAATATTAAAATAGTCACGTATTTGTATTAATTCAAACACCTAAATGCAAATAATGTGCCATAAGTTCGTTTTTGGTATGCATTGGATTATTGATTAAAATTTGGGTTTGTTTTCTAAGATTATCATAAATTATTTGCACTTTAAAAATATTGATTTTATGATTGCTTTATTTTGAATTTTTAAATATATTGGCGGGTATGTAATGCTATTGTTTCAAACAATAGTTTCATCTTATTTTATGGATCGCATAATATAAAATAAACGTCGTATACATTCCAATATACTGACTAAAGAAATTTATTGCGCATCGATTGATATTTTTCGCATTATTTACATAGTTATACTCAGACTCGATAAATTTTCGAAGCTTTAGAGAATATTTAGCGCAAACCTAATCGAGTAAAGATTTGATTGACAATTTTACAAGATTTTTGTGGCGATTTTTCCATTATTTATTTGCGGTTCAAAAATACCTGACTCAGGCATTTTATAGGAATTTTGCGCCTATATTTCCGTCCAATTCTAATATACGATATATATATTTACTGTAATTACACTTAAAGATTTGTGTGTTAGTCCACCAATTAGAGACTAAATATAATTATATGTGATAACATTTTTAAAGCATTTGATTTATTTGGTTTTACTTTGAGAATTCAAGTTTTTAGATGATTTATTCTTTTGAAACTTTTTAATTAAAAGCATTTCCAAAATCTAAATATTATCAAATGACTCGCAATCAACGCATTTTGAAAACTTATTAATTGGATAAATGATTTAATATCCAATAACATTATTTCTATGTTCTATGCTTTACTTTATTTAATATATAAAAACGTATAACCTCATCGTTAAACATTTTTTTCGACATTAAATCAGAATTTCTAAGAATAATTTAATTTTAAATAAAATTTGAATTAATAATTTATCGTATTAAAAAAAATATGATAAACTATTTGGTTTATTTTAATGATAGAAATCTAACATTTGTCTTTGGTATTATATTTATTGTTTCGTGATTATAATATTTATATTTAGATTTTTGTCTTATAAGCATTATAATGTCAGAATTTATCGATTTTTTATTTTCTATTTATTTTCTCTATAATACCGAATGTCTGCCGAACAGGCGTTTGGGTTCGATTTATGGTGTGTTAGACTGCTGTCTACTAATGTACAAATCCTTTGCACACGCATTGTATTAACTTTGCAATAAATTTTTTTAATTAAAATATCGTAAATGAAGGAACTTTAAAGAATTCAGTAATGAGTATTAAAACAATGAATTTTCAGAAAAAAGATTCTGATTTCTAAAAGTATTCAAATATTATAAATCAATACAAACTGATCGCTATTGTTTGACAATATATTAATTAAAGTTAAATATGTTATTAAAATGTGTTACACAGTATTACTATTTAATGCTTTGAATATTTTGCTCAACAAAAAATGCTTCATATATTTAAAATGAATGAAAAATAAATGATTAACATAAATTTTATTTTATAAATAACAAAATCTGTCTGTCTGTAACTTCCTTTATAGGCTTCTCGACAATTATAATTATTCTGATCATAGCATAGAGAGCAAGTATATTGGGTTTTAAGGTAATGGGGAACCCCTGCGTAAAATGGTGAGGGAAAACCTTATTTTTCGATTGTTGATAACATAAAAATCCGTGTTTGTGCGGGTGAAGTTTAGATCGATTACGGTGGGGTTCGGGGGAATATTATACAGTTAGGGTAGGGTTGGGTTCAAGTGGGATCTGGTAACAGTTGAGCTGAATGGGATAGGAATTGAAGATTTGAGACGAAGACAGAAAGGGAACGATTTGTTCGAAAATGAGGTTTGCACGTGTTATTACAATTGTATTTTCCCCCAAATTATAATGAACATAATTGAACTCATCAGATATTTTACCGAATTCACATTATAGTGGGATAACGAATAGTATTAATTAATTTCTTAATTCATTTTTATTTCGTGTACATAAATTGATTACATTTGATTTGATTAATTTTGATTTCATTTTGCACACCGAAACCTGGCTTAATATACAGCAATTTAATATATTTGAAAAACTAAAAAAATTTATGCTAATAATTGGAGATAGGAAAATCCGGACAAAATTTTGAACATTTTGGGGACACATTTTATATGAATATGGTGACAAAAATGGGGACACTATAATCTTATAATATCTTAATTTACAAGTTTTAAAATGAATTAAACTGGATTATCAATTTTGTTTGATTTAATTAGTGTTATATTGTCAATTAATGTTAAATTAGCACAAATTAACATTATATTATGAAGAAAAACTGGAAGCAGTGATAGAAAAGTAAATATTTTATAAGAAAACTTAATATAGGAAATTTATGAGAAATATTCCCAAAAGCTTAAAATATTATAGCTGAATTTAAAATCAAATTTTTTCGGGCTAATACAGTATATTTTGAAACAAGATCGATACGGTCATAATATCTGACTTTGCAATTTAAATTTTAGTCAGTTTATGGTCGCTCGCTTTTTTTATTCGCTCCCAACCATTATTTTATATTTTCTGTTATAAGTTAAACATTATCTTAAAACCAGATAAAATGAAATACAAACATATTATTATCGCTTATTAGCGGCATATGCCACTTTAATAATTTAGAAGAGTTTTGACATTTTTGCTGAATTTCCCCTATTTTGACTAGATTTTGGGACCATTTTGATGCTGCAAATCGCTATTTTTACAGTAAAAACCTGAATATATTACTTAAATTTGTTAATCAAATTTTGTGAATTTAACCTAATATTGCGCATTTGGCCAGTTTTTTGGTAATGTTTTGCCATTTTGTGTCTGTAATTCGCTATCTTTACAACAAAAACCGTTATTTGCCACTCAAATTTTATTATTAATATTGGTAATTTTTGCCTAAATTTGCCTTTTTTGACTCGATTTTTGACCATTTTTAGCCTAGAAATCCCTATTTTTGCTGTAAAAAAGTGGCATATGCCACTTTAAGTATTATTCAAAATTTGTTCATTTTAGCCATTTTATGGTCTATTTGGATATTTTTAGCCTGAAATTCGCTATTTATGCATCAAAAAGCGGCATATGCCACTCAATTTTTAACCTAAATTTTGGCCATTTTTGAGCATACTTATTTAAATGCACCATATTTATGACCCTATTTGACCTTAAATTCCTTAATTAACATAAGAAATATGTTAAAATCCCTTAATCAACATAAGAAATAGGTCAAAATCCCTTTATTCACATAAGAAATTGGAAATTCCCTTTATTAAAGTAAAGGAAAATCCCTTAATTAACATAAGAGTGCGGACAGACAGACGGACGGACAAATTTTCAAAGTCAGATAAAAAAGTTTTTTAGGTTAAAGCCCAATAGAAAGCTTCGGGCCGATACATAGTCTAGTTAACACTATATTGAGTTTATTGAATCTTCCATCTTTGTAACAGTTTACTGGTTTAAAAAAATTCTGAACAATATATTTCTTTATTGTCTTGAATTGATGTGCATTCACTTTTAAAATTCTTAAGATGTTTTAAAGTAGAAATTTTTAATTTTGTCTCAAATATAAGCAATTTTAGCCATTATAATTGTATGAAAAACTTATTTATTATCCATGCAAAAACTCGAAAAGACTATAATGGGGACAATTTAAAAATTTCGTCAAATTTGGGGACATATCCCGAAAATATGGACAGTTATGTCTTTTTGGAAACTTTGGGAACAAATGATTACGTTGTCTCCACTTTCCAATCTCTACTCATAACATTACTTGTTTGACTTTAAAAATTGTTTAGTCGATAAAAGCAAAATTACTGAACATCAATGCATTCCGATTTAATTTGCTACTAAATAAAAATTTTTTAATTTTCTTTTGTTTTCACATATTTCGCTTCAATTAAAATAATTTAAAGTATAAATTTAGATTAGTGACTAAAACGCAAAATATAGGCATGGTTTTTAACTAGAAATGTGATTTTTGGTTATTAAAAATCATCAAAATTGTTGGCTATTTTGTTATAATGCGAATTATTAGGATTTATACTCGAATTATATTTTTAAAAACTATATGCCATACTTTCCGGTCTAAAACCCTTTCCTATGTATAACCCGAAAGTCATTTGCATGAAAAATGAAAAAAATTTCATGCATCCTATATATAGCCCGCATAAATTTTATAACGTTACTTATGCAAAGAACAAATTTTAAATAAAAATTGATATAATTTTATTAAAGTAGCTATCTTTCCCATATAAACAAAATTATCATTCAAAAGTTTTCAAAATACTTGAAATCTCATGGTTTTCAATACTTTGCCCGCACGCCATTTATAGCCTTATAATTAACTTATACAGCTCGCGGACTATATTTGAAAAGATACATTACTTTAAAATAGAGTTGGGCCCGGATGAGAAAAATTGTTATCCCCATTCATCCGCAAAAATCTAAACTTAGTGTTATCTGCACCGCACTCATCCGCCAAAATTTTAAGGCCATCCGACCCGATCCGCATCGGCACTCAAAATTATAATTATAATCCGCGATCCGCAGCGGATAATCCGCGGATATCCGCAAATATTAAGTTTAATAATTACAGCTTTTGTGAATGAATAAATAGTTTTCTGTCCAATATATTGTGTTACATGTTTTTTGGTTACATTTATAGAGATAATGTTTTAATTATTAAACAAGAATGATGCAATAAAGTTTTCATTAATTAGTGGTTAAAATTTTTTCTATGATAACATATAACTTATTTTGTCTTTTCTTGTTTAAAATACAGAAAAAAAATATTTTGCGTATAACTGCGGATGATCCGCGGATTTAAGAAAAAAGCTTGTATCCGCTCTGCATTCAATCCGCAATTAGAAAAATTTCACTAATCCGCATATGCAAAAATCCTTAAAAATTTGAAACATCCGCATCTGCTCTTATCCGCATCCGCGCCCAGCTTTACTTTAAAACAATTTCTTCACTTAATAAACCCCATTTCAAAGTGGAAGCTTCTTGGAAATTGTTTTTATTTTACTTTAGCTGACTTTGATTTGCATATAATCACAAAGGGAAAAATCCTACAATTATTATATACATAAAAAATGTATTTTAGAAATTCACTCATAGTTTAGCTTTCATCATATCATATTATCACTTTTATGGTCACAAAAACGCTTATTTTGAGTACTTTGTTGTTATAACGAATTTTAGTGATTTTTGGTGTTAATAGTGAAAGTTGCTATTTTCCCAAACATAAAATCGCTGTTTATAACTAAAATTCGAATAAAACAGAACAACACATTTATAGAAGACTCACATTCTAGTCGATCCATTCGATCTGTAAATATATCCAAATTATCTGAGTTAATTCAAAAATTTACTCAGTCTAAGTCTATTGTGGACACACAGATAGAAAAATTTGGTCTAATATAAGATAGACTTCTCTTTTAGAAACTGAGCTAAAAATTCTCTAAAGATTCGTATGATCCTCATAATAATAATAGTAAAATTTTAAACAATAACTTTTTTGTAACAATTTTTACAAAATTGTTTGGGTTTTGTTGGATATTGGTATTTAAAATTAAATACCCAATACTTAAAGAGTACTTGCATTTCAAAACTTTGTTAATTAGTTTGAGGCCAAATTTTTGTTTTTTACAGAACTTATTTTGATTCAAATGTTTAAATATTATAGGTTTCATATTCGATGTGAAATATATATTATAAAAACAAAACTCAAACAAGTTAACAATACTGTATCACTTATGTTGGAATTATAAAACATCATTACTATGTTTAGAGGCGCGCGCTATACTGTAAGGTTGAGGGGAAATAATTTTTTAAAAAAGTAGAGTAAACCATTAAAACAAAGTGAGCTTATTATAGTGGTCTCCGTTTATTCTTTATTAAGTTCAGCTTAATAATATTAAAGCCATCATGTTCTGAGCAATATATTAATTATAGCATGTTTTAAGCCATATTTTGAGAAGCTATGTTAAGGCTTGTGCCAATTTACCAGTTTCCGGCTTTAAAAAAGACTAAATGGCGTTATAACACTTACATATTACAAAATGTTTATTTGGTTACCAACTATATGTATGTGTTGTGACGCCATTAAGTGATTTTATATGCAGGAAACTGGCAAAACTGGCATAAGCCTTAACATATCTAATTTTGAGTGTGTGTTTAACGTTAATTCATTATATGAGCTTACAATTTTAAAAATTGAGATTAATGTAAAGCGAGCTAAAATTAATTTAATGAAATTTTGTGTTTAGAGAAAGATCTGTTATGTGTAGATTTTCGAATTTCCAGTTTTGCATATCAATTTGAAAATAGTATTATATTATTTACAGTAACTTATCTTAATGAATGTAATGTATAAAAATGCGGTACTGTTACAGTAGGTATTGCTGTGACCATTAATATCTTACGTTAGTTCTTTACTTCGGACTTCAAATTAAGCTTATAATGTTAAACTGTATGATAAACTTTAATATAGTGGTTGAGTGAGTACAGAATATCCCATTTTTCATTTGATTCGCCAAGTTTTTAGTCGTTTGATTCGAGCAAATTGATTTTAATGGAATTGCTGTCTATAAAATAGTTTCTATATCATTGCAGTATAATTGGAACCTTTTCCGCTAAAATATCTCCGAAACATAACAAAGAGTCTAAAAATTGAGTTCACTTATTATTCTGTTAAAACTTGCTTTCTTCGAGTTGTTGTGTTGGTGTACAGTAGAACAGCCTTATATGGTAACCTTCATACTAGATTTTTATGAATTGTTAACAAATATAAAATTAAATTAGTTTGGGTTTCCCTTTTATTAATATAATATACTGTCTACTGTTTGAACATCATTCACACATAAATGTAAGCTAAAAATTTCCATTATTATGAACCAAATGCAAATCATCGGTACTTTGTACGCAATAATAAATATTTATAAAATACTTATTTACTATAATGCTCTGAAAACATTAATTAAATCAAATTAGACGCTTCATTAAGTAGTAATCTAACGGATTTTTTATTTAAATTCGAATGAGTTTCGACATTCCCGTTGAAAGCCTATAAATAAGCATAAAGTTTTGTTTAAAAAATTATGTTATTTTTTCTAACGATTAGAGTAGAGTAAGGAAAATATTTTATTACTGATTTATTTACATATTAAGAATATAAATAAGATATATGTAAGTAAATGTGTGTACTTTCGAACACCAATGCTTTCTAGCACTTAGAAGAGCAAATAATATCTTATATTTAGAATAATACAACGAATATTCTATTTGTTTTGAATTATTATTAGAACAAAAATTTTTTTTACTATTTGTTTTATTAGATTTGTAACTTATTTATTTAAACGCAATCTCGTCTACACTTTCATGCATTTTTCTTTTACTTTTATTGACTCGTCTTTTACTTATTTCGCGAAAATGATATCATATTATATTCTGTATTACGAGCGCGTAAATTATTAATATAATCGCTTATTTTTTTACAACGTTTCTGATTTGTTTCATTATTGATAACCCTATTGTAAAGATTGATATTGTAATGTTTAAAGTAATTCGTATAAATTTATTTGATTAAAATTTTTGATGTTCTGGACTTGACTTAATTTTATACAATTCATATTTAGTAAAAATATTTCTCACATTATATATGAATTATCTAATCTAACAAATATATGGATTCTTTTTTCTATAATATATATACTAGAATTCTTTCAGCAAAAGAAAACTAAGTTTAATTTAACAAGTTTTATAAATTACAGACAGACGAGTTTTCTTTTCATCTGAACGTGTTATGAATCGGATTTTTAGGCCACCGATCAAATTAATCCAAACTCATTTATACTCTATTATAAACTATTTTTCGAAACCTATTATTTTCTAAAGTATTCGGCTTTGCTTTGAAAAAATTTAAGCCTAATATTGTATCAATTTATTTCATAAAATATTTTTAGCTCACTTTTTTACAAAAAGCATAGATTATGCTTTTGACACTGTCAGTCCGTCTATGTGTCCGCAGTTTTATATTAACAAAGGGATTCGACATCTTGTCATAATAAACTAAAAACAAATAAATTAATCTCACAAGTGTGCACAGATAATTCCTAAGAAATATTGAGCCCTATATGAATGTGTTGTTCATGTTATTTGCTAAAGGTTTTATTAAATTTTTATAAATTAAATAATTTGTGGTCATACGCTTAAACCTTAACAATCCTTTCTTAATTTTTTTCTGGCAAATGTTTATGAAAATTATAGAATTTTTCGATTTTATAATTTTAAAAATCACATCATCATTCGTCACAAAAATCATTAAATAGCATTAAATTCTTGCGTAAGTCAAACATTGTTTAAAGAAATTTTTTATATCGCACCGTATTTTATATAAAACATAAAATTTACCAACTTTTTTTCTACTTTGAAAGTACAAATAGAAAATAACAATCATTTTCTTTCTGTTAGTTGTTTTTTGTTCTCGCATTAAAGTTGTCGTACAATAGTAGACTTTAGATAATATTATAAGATATTGAGTATTTTCTGTTATACTTACGAGAGATAGTCTATACATTTCGTTTTGGATTTCGATTTTTACTCAACACAATCCTACGTTTTTATCATCACTTTTTGGCATTATTTCGTGATTTTTATTGTACTTTATTTCAATGGACAAAAAAAATGAAACCACTTTTTAATAAAGTTAATTAAAATCATTTACATGTAAAAAATGGTTTCGAACATTTTAACTAAAAATTTAATTATTTTTATTTATCGTCACTTTCTACTTACAGAGTTATTTGCAAATAGTAATTCTAAAAAGCTGCATCTAAACTGAAATTGAAAATATAATTAAACTATATATCGCTTGCGTTTAGTTTAATAGGTAACTTTTAAGTGTATTTGTTTTTAGCTCATTTTGAGTTGACAGTCGTTCTCAGTGATGCACAAGGCTCGAGCTGATGGCGCGGGGATGAGCGTGAGCGGCAAGCGTTAGTCTTTTACTGAGCGCGAGCGTGAGCCTTGAGTTGAGCGTAGGCGCCGAGCGTATATTACAAATATTTTAAAAGATTTTTCGACTTTAATTTAATTAAAAATTTATGCTACCGAATAGATAATAATAATATGTAGCGCAAAATTGATTGAATAAACATGTTCGAAAGTTTATAAAAATGTTTTTATATGTCTGATAAATTTTTACTTTCAGGTATAAAAGAAAAATAAATTTATATTCATTTAAATTACAATTTTATTAACTTTTCACGAATATAGATGCTCGGTTGACGTTCAGCGCTCGTGCGTGTCATGAAAGTGAGCGTCGAGCGTACTAATTTTACCGAGCGTGAGCGCTGAGCGTGTGCATCACTGGTCGATCTTATGGTTTTAACCATGTCTTCAGTCTTTTCGCAGTGGCGGCGTATGTGTCACCATTAGCTATTATACCTAATAACTTATTTTAAACTGAACTCTCTTTGAATGTGTATACCTAAATGTTTACTCCTAAATTCCTGTGGATAGTCCGCGGATGTACTGTTAAAAAATGATAAAATTGATTTTAAAAGAAAGGTGCGGACTATAGTGATAGCAGACAATCTAACAAATTTTTTCATAAAGTTCAAAAACTTTATTTTGGTTAGAATCAGTTTCAAAGACCTCAAAAATTTTGAAAAGTATTCCAGGTAACTCTTCACACTTGTATAATACATACAAACATACAATAACACATAAATTAGATGCATACTAAAAGTACATATTATTAAACAGTTACTGTATTTGTGTATATAAAGTGCGGATTATACAAAAGATGCGGACAATCTATTAAAATTTCTATCGTTTTCAACTTTTTCTGTATGCGGACAATGCACAGGTGCGAACTATCCGCAGGAATTTAGGGTATATATAAATTTTTTATATGTTTAACTAACGAAATTTATCAATAGAAAAATGTAATTAACAGTATGTGTACAGGTAAAGTATTTATGATGTGAGTAGTTATTTAATTAATTTAGTTTTTCTAATGACTTTAAATATATCTAACGTTTTTGATAAAATATTTTTATATTGTATTAAATTGTAAAAATGCCGAAAAAAACATTTATTGAAATTTTTTTACAATTATTTTGATTATTTTGTGATAATCAGGAATCGGATTATTATGGTATACCATAATTTGCCATAATTTACCATAATTTAAGACTTATGCCATAATTTACCATAATTTTAAAAATACATAAAAATGCACCATAATTGTTTAAAATGTTAGTAAAATAAATAAAAATGAATCTAAGCTAACCGGCGAACCACTTAAGATTTCAAAATTCAATCAAAAACAAGAACGACATTCATAGAGGGTTTACTTTTTTATAAGTTTAATCTAACCTACATAATAAGTTATTAATGTCAAAATAAACTTATATAAAATACGTGCTAAATCTATAGTCGAGCTAATGCGCGCACAGACGGAAGGACGGACAGTGGACAAATCAAAAGCGTAAGCTCGCCTTTTTTTAATAAAGTGAGCTAAAAATGCCAAACATCGAAAGCTTTGTTTCTGAAGAAAAGAATTTTGATTTTATATGTAAAACCAAGTTTGCACCGCTAGTTTTTGTAGACTTTGAACTTTTATTTTCAATTCTTAAGAGTATTTTAACAGATAAACCTCATATGAGTATTGAAACTTTAAAAAATATGCAGTAATTCGTTTCAATTCTAATAAACTAAATTAATATTATTTGCATTATTGATTATCACTCTTTTAATCTAATGTTTGTTTCTTTTTGTTTTTAAATAAATGCTAAAATAAACACCATAATCGACACCGTAATTTGCCTTTAAAGACACCATAATACCATACCATAATTTATACCCTAAGACACCATTAAAATCCGATTCCTGGTGATAGGGTCTCTATTTTTATGCATTTGCATATCTTGAATGTGGTTTTAATTAAATAAATGTTTATCGAATCAATTAATTTAAGACATTTACGCATAAAATGCATATTCTAATGCGATTATGCTATTTTAAATTTTGGCTTAGTTAGGTATTTTGAAAGTTCAAGGATTAGAATGAAAAAATTAAAATTCAAAACCGATTAGTTTTGCAACCCCTTAATAATTGATCAAAAATATCAAAAAATGAAGATCAAATACAAAAAGTTTTAAGAATGGCGTGTTTAGGCTTCGTCTGGAATAAAGTTTTTTAAAAATATTTTTGTAAAAATATGGCCAAAGGCTAAAAATTGTTTGTTAAATCCGATTAGTTTACCTTCACTCCTTACCTTCACTTGAAAAAAAATCTGATATTAACCTTTTCTAGACTATTATAATCAGAATAATTTATGCTTATTTAATATCTTTTGAGTGCATTTTTAAGTCGATTTACCTAAATTAAATCGTATAAATATGGAGTCCTCAGTGATAATATAAAGATTACTATCATTTATCCAGTGTACTGTATTCTATATACAGTATACTCTTTCAGTGATAACAAAAAGGAGTAAAAGTTTTTAATTATTAGTTTATAAATTTAAAATTTTAACTAACGTCTCATTTTTAAACTGATTAAAAACTAAAACTTCTCGCCAAATAATTACTACTAACGAATTCGTAATCCTTATTATTTACATTTAAAACTAATTTCAACGGCACTTCATTATTTAGAATCAAATTATAACTAAATAACTAAATAACAAGTATTTGAATATGATTTGTATAATTTATTAAAATAGGTCATCGAACAAAAGTTTTTCAAATATATTATTTTATTTTATAAAATACATTCTGCTTCTATAAGGTTATACTCTCACGCAGTGTGTCCCAAAGGGGGCTGGGGAAGGGTTACTCAAAAAGTTAACCCCATATAAAAATAAAAAATTAGACAACTCAATGGTAAGTGACATTTTTTAATGTTTTTATCCGATGGCCGAAATAGTTTTCGCTTAAATCCGAGTAGTTTGATCCCCCGTAAACTTTTGAAAGTTCACTCCCAGACCGACACACTCTGAAACACCCTGCTCTCACGTCAATAGTATTAAAATTTATGTATTGTTAACTTGTGATTCATGTTATCCACATTAAAAATTTGAGTAAATATAGTTTTTACTACTTCTAGACAACATATTATACTTTAATATTTAATGATGAGAATGAGCTATGTTTGCAGAGCTTGAGATGCAAGCAGTTGAGCTTAAGCTAAAAAATGAGACTTTGAGCTTTTCACATACATGTAAGCCTAAGTTTGAGGTTGAGCTTATTAAATGATTATAATAGTTATAATAATGATTAAACACTAAAATTAATTCGATATTAATAATTAAAATTTTATTTATAACTTGTGAAATTTGAAATCCATTAACTAAAATATGGATTTGTTTGCGATTCATTGATGTCATCATTTATCAAAAACAGGTATTTCTTTAATGTATACTATGCATCTATGAAATTAGATACATTTTATGTTAATTTTTTGTTTATTAATTATTATCAAAAGCTCAATATGCTCTTCAGTTAAACGTTGAGATTACAAATTATGTTCACAAGTGCAAACATGAGCTTGAGCTGGAGGTTTGAACATTAGATTCAATAGCAATTTTAGCTCTAGCATATAATGTGCGATTAAGCTAACTTCACTTAACTTGAACTTATTCCCATTATTATTAATTAATATTTATAATTATGCCATAAATTAAAAATAATACTATTCAGACCATTGTTATTTTACAGAAAGAAATTTTTAGAAAATATAATTTTAACTCAATTTACACTTTTTTAAATTTAGCTCGAAATTTGTATGCATTTTATTTTTTCAAAACTATGTCAAACAAAAATATTGAAAATAAAATAAAATAATCCTAACTCTTGTTAAATTTTAAATTAATAATACCGGCATATAAAAACATACTTAAAAACATTTCTTAAGTATTAACTGTATTTTAGTTAATAGAAGAGAATTTACAATACGTTAACTCTTATGTTTTAGTTAGTTTTTATACAGTATATTGTAAAAGACTCGCACTCATACTAACACGTGTACAGTAAATGAAAATTAGTAATGAAAAGACTAAAAGCTTAAACAGAATTTGTAATCTAATAAAAGAGCGAATTTTGTAAATTTAGTATGTTTTTCTGACAATAGAAAAATGTCGGGATTATAAATATTAAAAATAACGCGAAAATAGGCTCAGTGTTGTTTATAAATGGATTATTAATGTTTTTTAGCTGACGATCCACTTATGCAAAGTGTTTGAACTCAGTGCTCATACAAACAGATGCGAACAGATGAACAGATGAACGCATGCATTCTCAATAGATTACTTAAATAGGGCTTAAACTGTACATATTGTTTCGCATAAGTTAATATCAACAAACTTTCAATTGTTACTAAAAATGTCTTATTATAGCGTATAGTTTATTTATAACTTTATAAAAACTAAGTACATATATGTTTTAACCAAACACATGGCAGCCTTTCTTTGCTCTTTAACCTTTAAAAAGAGAAGTTTCCTATTTGTTTTATATGACATGTAATTAACATTTTTATTCAATGGGGTATTATTACTGACTTTATTCGCTGCTATTTATTGCTTCGAGACGCCAATCCGAAAACTTTCATAAAATTTTACTTATTTAATTAAACTTATTTTATGTCTGCTTTCTTAAGATACTGGTAGGTATTTATATTAGTCTAACATTCGCTTTCCTAATGATCTTACTTATAATAATTGTGTCAAAACGTTAATGTAAATACCAATTTTATTATTATTATTATTTCGATGCTACTTTCTGTGTTATTATATTTTCCATGTAATTGTTTTAGTTTATCGCTTCTTTTTATGTGAGTTTAAATTGAGAATTTTAGTTTAAAAAGTGTTACTTTTTAAATTCTATTTAGATTAATATTGTTTTTCGTTGGAATTTCAGTGTTTGCTGTACAAAATTAACATTAATCTTGTACTTCTATTTTAGTGTTGTTCGGCTTTCACTTTCACTGCTGTCGGCATTAACTATTTCCTCGTTTTGTTTCTTTTATTTATATCCTGCATGAATGATAAATTTAAAAATAACTTTTCCCAGTTTTAATCAATAACTACAGGTACTCTCTCTTAAATAGTCTATTACGTTATAACGTTCTATTATTATTATCTATGCCCATTAAAGTTAATATTTTATTAAATTTAAAAATAGATTTGAAATTGAGTTTTGCGTTATTAAAGATATTTTCAAATTTAAAGTAATAATATATAAAAATAGAACCTACATTTTTTAAACACTTTAAATTTTTCTTTAAACTTTTCTCAGCGTTTTAATTATTTTGTTTGGTAAAATAATTTATATATTTTCGACATCAATTAAAAATGATTTCCTATTCGATTTCGATTTTATTATGCAAATTTAGTGTCAGATCGCAAAAATTAGATATATAATAGTACATTAATTAGTTGGCAATTACTCTGCGTAAGTTGATTACGCGAATAACTAATTGATCACAAACTCATTTTTGTTTTTATTGTACTTATTGTAATATATTATATACTATTCCGTGAAAGGAATTGCAATGCTGTCCAAATGGAATTTGCGGTTTTTAATTGTTTTATTGTTTTGGAAATGACAGTTATATTGTTTAATTGAACAATTATAGACATTAAAACCCATTTTCGAGTTTTTTTAATTTAATTTGTGTTATTTTTAAAATTTGATTGCGTTTCAAATATGAAAGACAATGATACTGTCGGAACATATCATTGGATACGGGTTTCAATCGAACATTAAACGCTACATATGAGATGAAAGAATTGAATGAATTAATTATTGAGATAAATACGATCCATAAAGATATTTTATCGCGAATTTGTGCGAAATATAATACATTTCTAGATTGTTCATTCATTTGGTTTAGATTTAACAATGCAATACTGCAATACATTACAATTGCATTTAGAGTTTAGTTCTATTCATATCCAATCTCACACTTTATAGCGAATACTGTATGCTGACATCAGTGGTCAAAGTAACATCTAAATGATGAGTTAATGTATTTAATTGAATCAGATATTGAATATCAGATTCATATAAGTAGTGCTAAGTATTGTACCATACATTATAGATCGAAAGTGAAAGCGTGAGTGTGTGATGGAAACCTTTTGATCGAAATGGAAGTTATTATGTTTTTTTATGAAAATCCAACGAATTGCTTAAAGGAATTTCTATCACAAAATTGAGCTGTTATTCTTTGAGTATAGGTTTTACTATGAGTTATAGTTAGATTTTTTATTAGAAAAACTTGATAATTCACTACGAATTACTTTTAGAGTTTTTCTATGCCGAACAAAAATAAAAAAGTTGTTAATCAAATAAACCAGGCATCGTATAACAGTCATAAAATTTATTTTGCTTCTTTTATTGTCGAAAAACCTCATAAAACTTATTTCTAATTCACACGAAAGAACAAAAGCCTTATTTAAACATTATTTCTAATATAGACCTGAATCCAAAAGACTTTTAGCTCACTTTTTTGATAAAGGGAAGCGTTTGGATTTGACTATTTCTGTCTGTTCGCAGTTTTATAATGATAAAAGGATTTCACTGATTTCTTATATTAATAAATAGTATTTTGCTACATTGAATTCATTACTAATATATTTGTGACAAGTATGAAACAATGAAACCTATGAAAAAGTGAGCTTTCTATGAATGTGTCGTTCTTTTTTATCTGACTTTGGAAAAGCAATTATATATTAAAAGCAATTTGGGATTTTTCCGCCTGTCTGTCCGTCCGTAGACACTTTCTTTAATTAAAGGATTTTGTGTTTTATATTAATAATATAATTGTATTATTATTGATAGGAAGGAGGCTTTAAAATCCCGGCTAAATTTTACCCAATAGGAAGCTTTTTCATAAAAATATCTGATTATATAGAACTGGTGTCATATTTTAAGTGGCATTTATGTCGTTTTAGCAAAATTTTTATATAGAACTCAGATTCTGCTTAAATAAGCTAAATTGCAAATGTATTGTAGAATTAAATATTCGTTGTTTGAACCGATGTAAGCTATTTAATTTAAGCCAATCTTATCAGCACAAACTAAATTTTATAAAATAATATTTTATGAAAGAGAGCGAATGTATAGCATGAGCGACCAAAAACTAACTAACACCAATCGTGTAAATTTAACTGTAATGTTAAATCTAACACCAATCGATCTTGTTTTGCTATCATTTTTTATTTTTTGAAAGTTTATAGCGGCTTTGATGTTCAAAACTATAAGAAAACTTTGGAAAAGAGTAAAAAGTTATTTAAATAATTCATTGTTAGCGTGATAGACAAACCTCACATATCGTATACAGACTTAAATAACCTCATTCAGTAGAAATACAGTATACTATGGTTTCAAAAAAAATTAGATGTACAATATTTATGTACCAACTAATGTTTTATTTATTCGGCAATAATGTTTTAATAATCCAATATTAAAAATAATAGTATTGATTTGTTAACATTCGAATTGGAATTAACATAGAGTATAGTGAAGTGAGGTAATGTTGCGCTACAATATCTCATTTTTTTAATGCAAAACATGTTATGTCACTTTTGTAACGTTATAACGATTTAATCTCTAGATTTATTAATAAAACTATTAAAATTGAAAAATAAATCTCATTTTGAGTTCAAACTGTCTTATTTTTTTAAAGGAAATTTAAGTCAAAATAATATGCCATAGATAAAACTAATCGATAAAACTCTCTCTCTCTCCCTCCCCTCTTTCTCTCTCTCTCCCTCCTCTCTCTCTCTCCCTCCCTCCCCCCCCTCTCTCTCTCTCTCTCTCTCCCTCCTCTCTCTCTCTCTCTCCCTCCTCTCTCTTTCTCT
>JAQIXJ010001006.1:0-24557 GCA_034700185.1 Phthiracarus laevigatus | reverse complement strand
ACACAATTTTGTCCATTTTTGACCCCTTAAAAGCCAATTTTGAGCATACTTTTTGTATTTTTGACCGTTTATTTTGTACTTTTTGATAAAAAAATTCCTTTAAGTAGCATAAGGAGTTAGTGAAAATCCTTTTATTAAAGTAAGAAGTTGGTGAAAATCCCTTTATTAATATAAGAAGTTGGTAAAGTCCCTTTATTAGAGTAAAGATCAAAATCCTTTAATTAGCATAAGAAATAGTCAAAATCCCTTTATTAGAATAAGAAATGTGCGAAATCCCTTTATTAGAGTTAAGATCAAAACCCCTTAATTAACATAAGATTGTGCACGGACGGACAGACGGACAGACATACCCAAATCCATATATCTGACAAATTTGCAAAGTCAGATAAAAAAAAATTAATAAAAATTAGTAAAATTAACATTTTATAAATCATTATTATAGATGTCTTAAGTCAATTTTTATATTCAATATTTTGGCTTTAAAATCAATAATGTAATCATTATTTTAATCTTAAATAATAAAGTATTTTCCGGCCTTTACTTATAAGTCAATGTTTATGAGTTATTATTAGCTTCAATTAAATATTGATAATTTTTCAAGAACTTAAATTATAAATTCGAATGAATGTTAGGCAATGTATAGATCACAAATGGACGCACTTGTTTCTAGACATATTGTAACTTATTCTTCTATTTCTTATTTGTAAAAACAGTTACTTTTGTGAACTGCATCGAAAATTTAACTTAAAATCCAGATAAATTAATTAATTGCATTAGTAATATTACTTTCCTAATTTATTAATTAGATGAGCTCTATTAACTAATTTCATTAAGAAAAAATAATTTTGTTTTCTAGTATTATATGTTGAAATAAGTATATAGAAAAACTAGATCTAGAAAAATCGATAAGTTTTAATTAAATAAATAAACTAGATTCTAACAATAGCCATTTTGATTTAACATTTTCATCACCTCAGTTGAATATATATAATTTCAAATTAAATTTTTATGTACATATTACAATGATATGTAATGTATGTTAAATATTTGTTATAAAAAATATTGATCCTATATTGGAATAGTAAAATTTTAAGATGGATAAGTATTTTTGCAATCTGTTTCCTTCAAACAGTACTTTAACCCATTATAGTAATCAGTCTATTAATTTTAATAAAATGGTGTCCTTTACAAAATCTATCAATTATCAGCCGTTTATTTATGGCAACGCACAAATAATATGCGGCGTTTTTGTTAAATTAATTGTGGAATTATCGCGAACGTTTGGCTATAGGTGACTAATTATTTCTAAATAAAACTATTAGACTAGTTAAAAAAACGGATTAAAGAAATGTATAATAAATGAATATATTTTGTCTTATAATTTATTACAGCCTAACAAGATATCGAAATCTACCACTAAAATATAGCAAATATTTAATTACCAAGAAAAAACTAGACATAATCTTATTGATGGTAAGCCATATCACTGCAATGTTAACACTAGACGTTAGACTAAACTTGAGTCGAACACTTGGTTTACTCGATGGCGAACACATTGTGTCCAATGCAATACCAGCACAATGGCCTGTTTTTAATTTTTTCGGAAGCTTTCAAATGATTGTGTGGCTGTTTATAATAATAACTTTAAGCTATATATCAATAATACTATCATTGTTTGATAACACATTTGAAAACTACTTCATTGATATGTGGAGATATTTGTCAGTTCTATTATCAGAACCTTTTCCGGGAAAATCATACAAAAAGTCAATAAAAGTTTTACCGAAAAGATATATTATTGGTGTTTGGTTGATATCATGTGTTGTTTTGTTGTCAAGTTTTGGTGGTGTATTACTTGGATATTTCATGAGAAATCCACCAAATTATGTTATCGATTCTTTTGAACAGCTTTATAGTCTCAAAAATTTGAAAATACTAGCTCCCGAAGGACAGCATTTTATCTTATATCTTATGAGAAATAATAAAACTGATAGCATGGCTAACGTTTTCTCTCAGCACCTGAATAAAATCTCATATAGTAAATTAAGTAATCAGTTTAATAATGAAATCATTGATATAATCGATAAGATAAAAAGAGGAAAACATGTTTTAGTCATAAATAAATCATATTATAACATGGATGTGTTAATGGGGACAACCGAGTGGACATCAAAATTAAGAAAAGAACTTTATGTTTCAAAATTTGGTTTCAATCAAAGATATTATTCATTTTATATTTCTCATCATAACAAGCAGTTGGTCAGAGATATTAATTTTGTGTAAGTAGAATTCAGTGTTGTTTCAAATTTCACATTCAAAGTTTCTAACATTATTTATTTTATTTGACATGGATTTGAAGGGATATTAAGTATACAAAACATGATTAATGTTGCCAAACATAATTAAAAATTTCTACAGATGCCAAAAATGTTAGGTTAAAATGTAGGAGACTCAAATCTATGAAGAGTAGTGACACTAAATATGACTAAACAAGCGCGATAAATAATTGCCACTAATTAATTTAATTTCATCCACCAACAACCACCGAGTTCATAGTGTCCACGCACCAAGCTCTAACGCCAGACGTTACAAACATTATGTAACTGTTTTATATTATACATCGCGTTGTCGTTGCACCCCTTATAAACTCAATCTGTAGCATAGCGTACTCTAATTAAAATAATATAAAAGCGTGTTTACACTTTTATTTTTTTATCTGACTTTGACAGATATATGGATTTGGATATGTCCGTCCGTCCGTTCGTCCGTCTGTCTAGCCGTCTGTCTGTCTGTCTGTCTGTCGGATATGCAGACTTATGTTAATAAAGGGATTTTGATCTTTACTCTAAATAAACGGATTTTCCCAATTTCTTATTTTAATTAAGGAATTTTGATCCTTACTCTAATAAGGGGATTTTCCAATTTCTTAATCTAATTAAGGGAATTTAACAATTTCTTATGTTAATGAAGGGATTTTCAAGTTATTAAGGCCACTATATAGTGTCCAAATAAACAAAAGTATTCTCAAAATTGTAATTAAAAGGGTCATCAATGGCCAAGTTTGGGTATATAAATGGTTGAAACAGACAAAAATCGGGTCAAAATGGGCATAAAAAAGTGAAAAATTGTCGTTAAGAGGGTTAAAATGGCCAAAATTGGGTCAGAATAGGCAAATAATTGTCAAAAATAAGATTCAAACTTTGGTGGCATCTGCCGCTACCGGAGCTGGTATATTATAGAAAACGAAATATTGAAATGGTTAGCGAGCGAACGGAGAGAGCGAGCCACCATACACTAACTAAAACTATCTTTACAAAGTCAGATATTATGACCGTTTCGAGCCTGTTTCAATTCATTTTAAGCAGAGTACAAATCATTCAGAATAATCGGGCGGAATGAAAAGACGCGGCGATGTATAATTATATTTTACAATGCGCATTATCTTAGGGCTTAACAAAACTATAATATAAATGGCAATTTTTTTGTTTTAAAACACTGATATGCTATAGATATTTAATTCAAATATATTTTCATTAATATTTTAGAATCTCATGCTTAGTTGAATCTGGAATTTATCCCTATTGGGTTCGGAAATCATTTAAAGATATGAACTCGGATGACATTAAAATATGGTTTACAAATTATTCAATTGTCGTATTGGATTTAAAACGTTTGAAAGGTGTTTATTATCTATGGATTTTAGGAAATGCAATTTCATTTGGACTTTATTTTTTTGAAAAATATTCTGAACAAATTGTTAACTCTTTTCGCCTTCAATCGTTGATCTTATCAATATTTCACTTAATCAAAAATCTCAAAAATATTTGCATCATATCATAATCATATCAAACAGTATTTTCTGTATACACAGATACTCAAGTATAAGCCGAGATTAAATAACAGCTACTCAAAAAACCAGACACTCGATAGTTTTTGCGTTAGCGCATGGTTCAGTTTATACCTCCAGAAAGCTTAAACAAAATTTAAATAGGGTACGAAAATGGTTCATATAGTCACAAAAAAGTAATCTGAATCAATTTCTAACTGTTGAGCGCAATAAGAAACTTCCCCTTAGATACGGATATGATAGTATCGTTGGATAATACGATGAGTTAGTTCCGCATTACTAATTTGTAGATATCTTAGCTTATTTCATAGAAAAAGAAGTAAATTTTATTGTGTCTGTTATTTTGTTATGAGTACTATTTTGATGTTTATAGTGGTATGTTTTGATATCTTGTTAGGCTGTAATAAATTAAAAGACTAAATATAAATTTGTTTTATTATATATTTGTTTAGTTCACCTTTTTTTGTTAACTATTGCTTTTATTCAAAAATAATTAGTCACCTAAAGCCAAAAGTTCGCGATAATTTCACAATTAAATTAGCAAAAACGCCGCAAATTATTTGTACGTTGCCATAAATAAACAGCTGATAATTGTAATATGTTTTAAAGGACACCATTGTATTAAAATTGATAGACTGATAACTATAATGGGAGTAGTTAGAAAATGTTGCTTCGGGAGCTTTTTTCAAATATTTTAGCAGGCGTTAATGAAAAAGGTAAACTATTTGGGTTATCCTTCTTAGTTTCGAACCAAGATAAATTCCAAGAAAGACAGGAAACTTCTGGATAAGATATATAACCTAATTAACTTGTAAAGATACTAAAACTAAATTTAACTTTAATAAAAAGTTTATGAATTATTTTATTACATTATTATACTTCAATATAAAATTTATTAAGTGAACTTAAATATTTTTCTAAAAAGGTTTTTAACATAAGAAAAAAAAATCTAATGTTTACAATAAAAAATATACCGATTTTTGTTGATAAAATAACAAATTCAATGCTTAAAATGACAAAACACCAAAATACTGGAAAAATATACAAATTAAGACAAAAATGACAAAAATTAAGATTAAAATTTTAGTGGGATATGCCATTTTTCCCATAAAAATAGTGATTTATAGACTCAAAATTGCAAAGAATAAGCGAAATACTAGCCAAAATGTTCAAATTTAAGCTAAAATGACAAAATTTTATCAATAATAAAAGCTTTTGCTGTATAAATATTGACTTGCAAACTCAAAATGGTATAAAATTACCAAAAAACTGGTTAAACGGGGAAAAACAAGACTAAAATGACAAAAATTTAATTAAAAACTTAAGTGGCATATGCCGCTATTTGCAGTAAAAATATGGATATTCAATCTCAAAAAGGTTTTAAAATCTAGTCAAAATAGGGGAATTTCACCAAAAATGTCAAAACTTAAAGTGGAGTATGCCACTAATAAGCGATAATAAAGTGAGTTGTTTTGATTTCATCTGCTATTAACTTATAACTGAAAATATAAAATATTGGGAGCGAGCGAGTGAAAAAAGCAAGCGACCATAAACTAACTAGAATTTAAATAGCAGTCAGATAATATGACCTTATAGATCTTGTTTCTATTTTATTACAATCATTTCAGTGAAATGATTTATGTTTTTATTTTCAAAGTTAAGATAATTTTTTTTATTCAATTTTCTGACAGCTTTATACTGATAAAAATAAAATAGCTTAGGGACAGGACGGGAAGGACTAAATATTTCCTTAATTAGAACAGGACAGGACAAGACTCTCATTTTTAAAGTTTTGGTTTGGTTTTAGATATGATAGTAGTCTTATATTTATTTTTTTTTATTTTTAATAAATAGAATAAATAAAAAAAACCTAAAAACATTTTTAAGAAAGTCTACAGATAGAAAGACAGAAAATCCCCAGAAGTCTGGGCATACTCACATACATTTCAAACCAATAACTCGACTTTTAGAGGGTTAGCTAAAAAGAATTGACTTTAACAAAATATTAATTAAGTACCGGTAGAAACAAATAAGAAAATTAAAAAACCATTGATATAATAATATACACCATTTATATAATATAATAATGAGAAAATGATAATAAATATGTAATCTTCATTTTTCTATATTTAATTATATTAAATTATGCATTGTATTAATCCTATTCTGAATGTTTTAATTATTCAGTGTAGTTGTTGGAAAACATTCTAAATAAGTATATATTTATTGATAATTTGCTTATAATACTCTTCAGATTTCCAGATTGGGGTTTGAATTATTATAAAAAGAATTGTGTAACAATGCATAAATCCTACTGTTTAAATATATCAGCAAACGACACTTTATCATTTTACAATAATAATACAATTAATTTTAATAAAATGGTAACTTTTATGATGGTTGATTATTTTCCACCGTTTAGTTATTATAATAGTCAAATTATTTGCGGCGTTCTCGTGAAATTGATTGTAGAGTTATCTCGAACGTTTGGTTACAGGTAAATGTTTTTGGGTTCTAATCTTTAAATAAATACCATAACCCCACCTAAGCCGTACTTAATCAGGTTCACGTTTTGATTAACTTGACTAGTACTTTACCAAAATAAAATTATAATTGAACTCCATCTCGACTCGACACCAACTTGACACAACTTATACTACAGAACATACCCGAACACAAACTATGTCTACCATAAAGCTGTCTAAGCCTTTATAACGTCAATAGAATATTCCAAAAGCCTCTTGAACGCTCGCCTATCATTCCCTAAGCTAACCAAAAGATACCCGATCCCAATTGAACTCATCACAAACCAGCCAGAACGCTACCAAATGGCCACCGAACCAATCATATCTATTCCCAAACGCTAAAGAATGATACCAAACTAATCGAAAGTCAGCCAAACGCTTAAAATGTAGGAAAGATGCCATCGAGCTATTCGAAAACTACCTTAAAGCTTATTAAAACCAAGTTAAGCTATACATGTATGACAAGAGAACATATTGACAAAAGAATTTTAAATAGCAATGATAACAGTCTTTCGCGATAATATTATAAATAAGTTTAAATACATATTTTAAAATTTAATTTATCTTGGTTTTAAACTAAGCATTTTAAGACTGAAAGAAGTAATTTACGAAAAGATTCAGCAATTCACAACAACAAACAAACTCGATATAATACTATTTCCGATTTCGCACATTTTCGCAACTCTATCGCCTCATATTAAATTAAATTTAAGAAGAGTTCTCGGAACGACAAAAGGCGAACACATTGTGTCTGCTGTAAAACTCGGACAATGGCCAACTTTTGCTTATTTCGGAAGTTTTCAGACTACTGTTTGGCTATTGATAATTATCGCGTTATTCGTTATAGCATTAATAATATCAATTGCAGACAAAACTTTAAAAAACTATTTCACTCATATTTGGAGATATGGGTCTGTATTGTTATCGGAACCATTCCCAGCCCTATTTTACAGAAACTCAATTAAAGTTTTATCAAAAAGAATAATCATTAGCGTTTGGTTGTTATCATGTGTGGTATTGCTGTCAAGTTTTGCAGGCGTATTATTTGGATATTTCATGAAAAATGCACCAAATGATGTGATCGATTCGTTTCAAGAGCTGTATAACAGAAAGGATTTGCAAATAATAACACCTAAAAATCGCTATTTTGTATATTATATTAATAGTTATAATCGTACAGAAGATATGGCAAATGACTTCTCGAAACGCTTGAGTATAATTAATTATTTTAATTTCGATGATCAGGCAAACGATGAAACTGTTGAAACAGTAAATAAATTAAATTTTCAAAACTATGTTTTTGTAATAAGTAAACCAATTTATGACTCGCGCGTAACATTTGTGACAAATAAGTGGACCTTAAAATTAAGAAAAGAACTTCGCGTTTCAAAATTTGGTTTCGATGAGAAATACTACTCATTTTTCATGTCTCAATCTGACAGACAATTAGTTAAGGACGCGGATTTTCTGTAATGTTAATTAATTAACTTCTATTTAACGTTGTAATTAAATTCATTCTGAATTATTATTTAGAAAGAGTTGTTTGCAAACTGAGTTATTTTTTATTTTCGAAGTTTTTCTAACTAATTAAAAACCCCGGATTTTTGTCTAAAATGATTTTTAAATGATTTGTTAGACTGAACTGTTATTATTTGTCTGACTGAAAATATTTGTGGATTATAAAGATTTTTAAGTCAATATAAATAAATATTTAGTAGTGAAAAATCATTTAATATAGGCTTATTAGAAAATTGTCGTTCAAATGAGATTAGTTTTTTAACCCATGCTAATCTTTGCAAACATTCTATAAAAATCAAACTAAATACATTCATTTTTCGGTATTATTAACCTCATATAATATTTTTAAAAATATTTATAAATTTTATCTCTATATCCCGAAATGCGTCGCTTTTAATCGTATTTGGTTGAAAAAATATAAATATTTTATTTAATATTAATAATCTATTTTATATTCATATTTTAGGCATTTAAAATAAAATCTTTTCCATTCTTTATTAGAAATTTATTTTTATGTTTTTTAAAACCATTTAGAATCGCAAGCTTAGTGGAATCTGGTGTTTATAATTTTTGGTTGCATAACTCATATCAAAATAATTACTACAATAATAACAATAAACACTTGTTGGAAAACTATTCGATTGTTATCTTGGATTTAAAGCGTTTGAAAGGTGTTTATTTTCTATGGTTCATCGTAATATCTCTTTCATTTGGTTTGCATATCATTGAAAATTTTATGCATTATTTGTTGTTTTGAATTTCAACACGAATTATGAGAAAAAATAACATTTTGCAATTTATTTGAAAACTATCTTCAGAAACATTTTTATGTATTTATTTAATCTTTTTTTTTAAATCATAATCTCAGTTAAGCTGATTAGGTCATGACATACAAACTTTGATAATAACTTGCTATTTAATTAAACCATTCTCTGTTTAACTAAAACCATGATTAGTCTATTATAACAATTGCTTAAAGTTATTAAATTATGTACAAAATTAATCTTTCATTAAGTTTAGTAGCAAGTTCTAAACGATATCGTTAAATATATTAAATTTTTTATATATTTACATTAAGGAGAGTTCTAGATCAATGATTTTGTTACCGTTCCTCTCAATGAATACTGTAGAATTGAGGCGGAGAAACTTAAAATTGAAAGTCCAGTTTATTTTAGGTAGTAGTCCTGTCCTATCCCGTACTGTTTAATGAAATATTTAGTCCTGTATTAAAACTTTACAGACGAATACAGACAACAATGTCAATGTACACCCAATCAAACTGATAAAACTTTGAAATATTTAGTAAACGCAGTAATAGAATTAAAAATGAATAAGAGACCTAATCAATCTAGAGATGCTTATCAAAAAAACCCAGAAAATAATCAAACAACCTAAAGAACAAATTGGCAAAATAAATACGAGAAGCTAGAAACGAAACTGCAAAGTCGTCACCGTAAGCTAAAGAAAGCGAAACTTGCTACAATTGTCAAAAGAAAGGACATTATGCATTTTAATGCCTAAACAATTCGCAAAACTCAAAAAACGCGAAATCCCAACAGAAGAAATAATTGGGTCACCCAATTCTGTTGGCTCATATTATATGGACGCGTCTACTAATACAAAACATCATTTAGATATAGTAGTAAAAATTAATAATCAAATATTCATAGCTATAATTGATACTGGTTCAGTGTTGTCATTTATAAACAAGTTAACACTAGATTCTTTGTCTGATCTTCAACTACATAAAACAGATACATTAATAAAACTCGCTAACAATTCTAAATTAAAGATTAATGAATATATTCAAACAAATATTGATTGTAACGGGGTAACGATCAATCAAAAGCATAGATTGTGTGTGCGTTCCTCTCTATTCCTCATAAATGTTAAGCAAGTGACGTACAGTGGGCGTGGTATACGTATAACATTTCAATGCTTGCAAGGATTACAGACGCGATCTATGATCAAAAGCTGTATTTACTTGAAAATTTAACACATGCACTAATTTTGGGATTAGACTTTTGCAAATCAGCCAATCTTAATATTCAATTTGAAAATAATTCACCAATTATAACAATTGCTAACACAGAAGCTGATTATAACTACAATAACGATAACGTGGTTTATTCAAAAGAATTTTTAGAACTCAAACCCTAGAGAATAATAGTTTTAAAACTTCAACATCAAATCCGAACCCGACGAAGACTTTATAAATAAAACTGGTCTTCAAATTGAAGATCAGAATTGGAAAAATGACGATTTTTATTACATAAACATTAACAACCCTACAGATAAATAAATAATAATTAATGATGTAGATAATATTGGAACACATTCAGAAGCAAGAAATAATAACAGTTTCTTTAATTTTATTGAACCACAAATGGATACAATTAAGACAGATTTCGTATTCAACGTACTGTCAGGCTCGTTCAAAGAAAAACAAAGCGTTAAAAAATTATTGAATGATAATAGAGATTTGTTCGCACAAGATTTTAAAGAGTTAGGAATGGCTAAAGGCAAACAACATACCATCGAAACAGACTATAAACCAATCTATACACAGCCTTATCGAACATCGATAAAAAACCCATAAAAAAGATTAAAGTTCAAGTACTAAAAATGTTAGAAAATAACATTATCAGACCTTCTCGATCACCATGGTCAAGTGGAGTGGTGCTAGTCCTAAAGAAGAATGAAAAAGTTAGATTTTTCGTGGATTATCGACTTCTAAACAAAGTAACGACTGGAGACCGTATGCCTCTCCCAAGGATTGATGACATACTTAATGCGCTCCAAAGTAGTAGATACTTCTCAACAATAGATTTATTCTCCGGGTTCTGGCAAATCGGTATGCATCCGAATGACATCTCTAAAACCGCATTCGGTACGTCCGATGGACTCTACGAATTCATGAGATTACCGTTTGGTTTATCTAACGAACCTGCAACTTTCCAACGATATATGAATGACGCCTTAAGCGGTTTGACATATGTCTTATGTCTCGTATACTTAGATGACGTTTGTGTGTATTCAGAAACATTTGAAGAACAAATCGAAAATCTACAGAGTTTTCGACAGATCCCGTGAATTCATTATTAAAATGCAACCATCAAAATGTAAATTTTTATTTGAAGAGGTCAAATATTTGGGCTATATAATTAGCAGTTAAGGCATTCAACCAAATCATGAAAACGTAAAAACTGTACAAAAGTTTCCAATACTAAAAACAGTTAAAGATATAAGAAGTTTCCTTGGCATGGTAGTAAATTATGCAGATCACTTGCAGGTTCTTAGATATCGATGTATTTTCTGATTTTATTGCTTTCGGTTGATGATATATTGTGATCAAGTGGACATGCGATATCCACAAGAGTTGCTGTTTTTGATGAATAGTTAATTATTACAATATCTGGTTTATTGAATCTAATAGATCTGTCGGTAATTATGGACCGATCCCAATATAATGTGAAATTTTGTGTTTCTAATACTGGTTTCAGATTGTAGTTATAATATGGTGTTTTTTCTGTTATAAGTTTTAGATTTGATGCTATTTCTTGCTGAATAATTTAAACTATTGAATTATGTCTTTCTGTATATGCAGTATCAGATAATATTTGACATCCAGCAGTAATATGTTGTATTATTTCCGAATGAGCATTGCAGAGTCTGCATTTATCGTCGACTTGAAGTTTTTCTATAAATCGTTGGTAGTTTCTAGTAGGTATAATAGAAAAATTCATTATAGATAACATTCATTATCATTATCATTTCATAATAATTCATTATAAGTATCATAACATTATCATATCATTACCATTAACATCACATATTTATTAATTCACATTAGTTCGTTGAAAACATATTTGATAATAATTCATTTCGATTCATTGTAAATTTCATTATCAGCACATTACATTACTGGCCACATCACCATGCATACTACATCATTGTATATATCATTATAAATTGTAAATTACTTTATGCCACATCGGCATCATTTTAACTTTACGGTAAGTTTTATTTATTTTATTAAATTTAAATTAATTATTTGTGTTTTCTACAATATTATCATTTTATCAATAAAGATTAATTTTGATTAAATGTTTGAAATTTTCTGCTCTAAGCAAAATATATCAAATTGTTATTGAATATTCATTCTAAAGATGAGTTATTTAATACTGTAGAAAAACAACTAAAATCGAATTACTTCTATTAACGAGGCAATGTTGTAGAGTGTCTTAAGACCAGTTCGATGAAACCTCTTTTATTAGTTAAAGGACATTGAATTAATTATATATGTTAAAATGAGCGTTTAATACTTACTACAACTCTATCCGATTAATAAATATTAATAAACATTAAAAAATATTTCGGCATTACGGTTACAGAAAAAATTTCCTTAAATAAGGAAAACAAGTGTTTACCCTCTATATAAACTGAATAAAAATGTCTGAAACATACACCGAAGTACTATATATAGCAGTGTTTTATAACACATAAACATTTTGGAGAAACGATATAAATTAAAAGTTTTGTTTGTTTATTAATAAAATAAAAAATGCCAAAATCGTGTAATTTTAATTTTGTTTGTGATTGCGCACAAAAAAAAACAGATTTGTTGACAAAAGATCACTGAATTACTTTTTTTAGCAATATTCTTAATAAAACACTTGTTTTAATAAAACTATAGCAAACAGTGTTACGTAAAATGATTACAGTACGCATTGCGCAGTGCGCGTCACCTTAGCAAAATTTGATATCTGTAGAATCAAAATGCATTAAGATTTAGCGTATTAATTACATTAGATTTTGTTCCTTATTAGTGAAATTTAAAAGAAATGACCTTATTTAAATTAATTGAAAATTCTACTCGATTTTAGAAAAAATTCTCTACCAAATCACAAAATAAGGCTGATCTGAATTTGGTCCCAATCTGTTAAATAACTATCGTAATTAATACGCTACAACTACACTTTTGTTGCTTCTTTGGGTCCTTTGGAACAGATCTTAAAAAGACGGATATAGATAGTATTATATACTGTGACAATAGATTTTATGATTTATTTCAAAAATTGCATTTAATTTTTTTGTTCATCATATTTGATGAGTAAATGAGTTTATATACATTGAAACAAATTTGTGAATTAAATTTAATAATTTATTTTCATGGTAACCACTAGATAAGATAACGTCAGAAAAGCAGATCACCGATATTGGGGTATACGCAATGGCATTATAAAACTCTCCTCAACGTTATTTGAAAAGGAATTCAATACCAAAACGATATGGTTTGGAACTGCAACTAAATTTATTAAAAGATGAATTTTGTACAAAATTTAATAAACCAAAACATGTTATGATATATCAATCTGTTAATGGTTGAAAAAGCTCATAAACTATTATTAAACTTTCTATGGCCTTGAACTAGACTGAGACATTTATTTAAAATTTGTTATTGGAATAAACAATTAAAATTTCTGTTAAAACAGTTTACAAATTAAAATAAAATTAATTCAATTTGAATTTCCATAAAGAAATAGTGAAATATGTTTTTCAATAATATATAAACCGAATGATACAGTGATTCCGATGAACCACAGAAGATAAACATCTTTCAAACGCTTTAAATCCAAGATAACAATCGAATAGTTTTCCAACAAGTGTTTATTATTATTTGAGTAATTATTTTGATATGAGTTAAGCACCCAAAAATCATAAACACCAGATTCTACTATGCTTGATATTCTATAAGGGGTTTACAAAAATAAAATATTAATAAAGATTGAAAATTATATTATATTATAATTGACTCAAATTTTGAATTCAATATTGAGTATAAAACAGTTTAATTAAAGATTTATATTTTTTTTGTTTATTAACCCAAACACGATGATTAAGGACCCTTTATGGGAAAGATTTAAAAAAATTTTAAAATATTAGATGTAAAAAGTTGGCAATTAATTTACTACTGTTACGGAAGTAAAATATAAACTGTTACGCAGATCCAAATAAATTAAAACTAAATTATTTGCAATTTAATCCATTCAAGTAAATGATAGAATGAATTTAATTACAACTTTAAGTAAATTAAAGATTTTGTATAAATAACATTACAAATAATCCAAGTCCTTAACCAATTGTCTGTCAGATTGAGATATGTAAAATGAGTAGTATTTCTCATCGAAACCAAATTTTGAAACGTGAAGTTCTTTTCTTAATTTTAAAGTCCACTTATTTGTCACAAATATTACGCGCGATTCGTAAAAAGGTTTATTTATTACAAGAACATAGTTTTGAAATTTTAATTTGTTTACTGTCCGAACAATTTCTTTGTCTGCCTGATTATCAAAATTAAACGCTTTGATTATATTAATGCGTTTCGAGAATTCAGTTGCCATGTCTTCAATACGTTTATATCTATTGATATAAAATATAAAATATAAGTCTTTATGTGTTATTATTTGCAAGTCCTTTCTGCTAAATAGCTGTTCAAAAGAATCGATCACATCATTTGGGACAATTTTCATGAAATATCCAAGTAATACGCCTGCAAAACTTGAAAGCAATACTACACATGATAACAACCAAACACTAATGATTAATCTTTTTGATAAAACTTTAATTGAGTTTCTATAAGATAATGCTGGGAATGGTTCCGATAATAATACAGATCCATATCTCCAAATATGAGTGAAATAGTCTTTTATAGTTTTGTCTGCAATTGATATTATTAATGCTATTACGTTTATCGTAATAATTATCAATAGCCAAACAATGTTCTGAAAACTTCCAAAATAAGCAAATGTTGGCCATTGTCCGAGTTTTACAGCAGACACAATGTGATCTCCTTTAATGGTACCGAGAACTCTGCTTAAATTTAATTTATTATGAGGAGATAGAGTCGCAAAAGTTTGCGAAATTGGAAATAGTATTATATCAAGTTTGTCTTCTGTTATGATATGCTGTATCTTTTCGGGACTTTCTTTCAGTCTTGAAATGCTTTGTTTTAAACAAAAATAAATTAATTTTAAAAATTTAAGGATCAAAATCGAAAGAAATCAAAAAAAAACTTTGTGACGGTAAACCGAGAGAAATCAAAAATTTATATTTCGAATCAAATCAAATTTCTTGTTTGAAAACAAAATCTCAAAATAATTACCTATAACCAAACTTTTGAGATAACTCTACAATCAATCTTAAGAAAACACCGCAAATAATTTTACTATTATGATAAATAAATGGTTGAAAATCAGTGAACGTCATAAAAGAAACCATTTTATTAAAATTAATTGTATTGTTGCTGTGATACGTTACAGTATCGTTTTCTGATATATTTTTACAAAAGTATTTATCCATTGTTACAGAGTTTTTTTAAATAAATCAAAAAACAATCTGCAAATCTGAAGAGTATTATAATTATGGTATCTATAAATATATACATAATTATTTAAAAAGGTTTTCACCAACACTTATTAATTAAAACATTTAGGATAATATTAATGCAATGCATAAATTAATATAATTAAATATTAAAATATATAGATTTATTATCATTTTCTCATTATTATTTTATATGAATTGTATATAGTTTTTATTAATTTTCTCAGTTGATTCTACCAGTATACAACAAATATTTCGTTAGAAACTAGACCTGGAAAAAATATCGGGACGGGACAGGACGGGATCGGGATTTAGAAAATTTTTACGGGATTAATCGGGACGGGATTGTATCATGAAAGTATCGGGACAGGACGGGATCGTAAAATTCGTTGGCTTAATCCCGAAAGTCTATAAATGATTAGCTTAAGTGTATAAACATCATCTAAATTTAATTTTTTTCAATTTTATTACAAACAATTCTGTAAAATGATTTATGTTATATCTCATATAGCAGCTATTCTAAGGTTTTACTAGTTTTTTAAAGAAAATTTATTAAAAACCATTCTAGATGGTTGCCGCTTTCCAATCTAACAAACAAAGATACTCATTTTGTTAAGGATTAACTGCGAAATCGATTTTAATAGCCTAAAAATAGTATGGCAACCGGCCGCTTTTAATAAACTATTAGTGAGTTGGCCAAGACTCATTTAATCAGTTCAATGTTATATTTCACAGCTATATCGGCTGCTAGCCAAAATTGGGCAACCATATTTGACAAGTGAACATCAAAACAGTTCTTTTATCGTTATTCGCGTGTCATAACGTGTTTTAGTATAAATAGTATGACGAGTAACACGAAAACTTATTCACATTTGACCGGATGTAAACCGAATTTGGGTTATATTTAGTTATTTTGACCCATATTAAGCCATGTTTTGCCACAATTAAAACCAATTTTGACTAAATTTTGTTCAATTTTGCCTAAATTTTGAGAGCTAAAATTCTACTGACTAACATACAGATACACATCAATGCCCTCATAAAGTCTATAGACAAACGCGAATCTCAAATTAAAGCTAGCTAAAATATAAATTTGTTTCAATATTTGGTTTCTGCCAGAGATCTTATTCATTTAATGTCTCATAATAACAGGCAGTTAGTTAAAGATGTAAATTTTGTTAGAGAAAAATTCTGTTTTTTAGCGTTGCATAATAAAAGTTTTATATTCAAAGATTCTAACATTATTAAATGTAATGCAAAATTAACTTAAGTTTACAAAACAGAAAGTAATGTGATCACACTAAAACAAAGTTTTTTTGGTTGTTTGAATAAGTTAGAAAATAATGGGAAAGACTCAGGATTATAGGAAAATAATCCACGATTTTTAATGACTTGAGATACTAACCAAGACTTAATATTTACCGTTGTATAATATGGAGCTATAACTTTTCCATAATATTGTAAATCGTGATTATATACTGTATAAAGCTTTAGTGATAACATGATAAAAGTATCATTTTGACTTTATATTTATTATATTTATATAATATCGTTTCTAATAAAATAATAGTTAAGTACCGGTAGAGTCAATTGAGAAAATTAAAATAAATTCACCATTCATATAATATAATAAAGAGAAAATGATAATAAAGATTTAATCTACATATTTCAATATTTAATTAGATTAATTTATGCATTGCATTATTCCTATCCTGATTGTTCTAATTGTTCAATATAGCTGTTGGAAATCTTTCTAAATAACTACATATTTATAGGAAATTTGTTTATAATACTGTTCAAATTTCCAGATTGGGTTTTGATTTATTATAAAAAAGAATTGTGCAACAATGGATAAATCCTACTGTGAAAATATATCAGAAAACGACACTTTAACATATTACAAAAATAATACAATTAATTTTAATAAATTGGTAACTTTTATGATAGTCGATCATTTTAAACCATTTGTTTATTATAATAGTCAAATTATTTGCGGCGTTTTCGTGAAATTGATTGTAGAGTTATCTCAAACTTTTGGTTACGGGTAAATATTTATGGATCTAATTTTTAAATAAAAACCAGAAAACCCAATTTCGGAGTACGAAGTCAGGTTCATGGGTTAATAAACTGGGTTCGTACTCTAATACTCATGTAATTATATTATATTATACTAAAAGAATGATCTCATTCACTCTCTCCCTCTCTGTTTCACGTTTTCCTACAATATTAAGATCATCTATTTTACAGAATGTTACATAACAATATCTGATACTTTTAACCTATTATTGCATTGCACGAAAAAGGTTAAGTGTGAAATGCAATAATAATAAAACAAAATATTAGAAATTAAAATTATTTAAACGAGAATATCAACAATATAAACGGGCATAATAATGTTATTTCCCCGCGAAGCGGGTTTTTAAACTAGTATTTTATAATATTAAGAACAATAGAATAAAAGCAAGCGTTGGACAGGAATTCAACTAAAACATAAGAAAAGGTTTTTATAAATGAAAAATATACAAATAGAGAAAACAATATTTGATTTAAGATAAATATATTGAATTTACAAAAGTACATTAATTGGAAAGCTCATTCAGAAACAAATGGTAGCGGTGGTTCTCAAGGCAAGGGAGAACCTTTTTAAGATGGGTTTAATGTGATTTGAGCTGCCATCTCTGTAAGATTACACAAGATCGATACGGTCATATTACCTGACTTTGTAAAGTTAATTTCAGTAATTATATGGTTGCTCGCTCTCTCCGTTCGCTCCCAACCATTAGTTTATATTATTTTTATTAATGTTAAGTTATTTGCTTTTCAATTCGGAAGCTTCCACCAAGATTTTTGGCTATTTATACTCGATTTTGATCATTATTGTCCTAATTATTACTATAAGAACGGAATCTCACTTTTAGATTTTTGGCTATTTTTACTCGGATTTTTGCCGATAAGTTATTTGCCCATAAGTTACTATAAAAACGGAATCTCCCTCTCAGAAAAATGTTTGTTTTTACCTAATTTTTATTAATATTTGACGATTTATTGTCCGATTTTAACTGTTTACACCCCCATAAAATCCCTTGATTAATATAAAAATGGAATCTCCCGGCCATAATTTTCAATATTTTTGGCAGAATTTTACTTTATTTTGACTATTTAATATAAAAAAGGGTTAGACCACATTTTTACACTAATTTGGTCTTTTTGACGTTATTTTTTGTTTTTTTTATTGGAAAATCCCTAAATATTATTAATTCTAATTTTTTCAATTTTTTTATTTTTCAATTTTTTTTTTAATTTTTAAAATTTTTACCTCACTTTGAAAAAGTCGAGCTATTGGATTTGGGATTTCTGTCTGTCGGTTGTAGACTTTTTTTTATTTTCACTTAATTTATTATTCGGATTTTATCTGTTTTTTATGCTTTTTAATTTTTTTTATATTTTTTAGAAACGTGCACCACGGACATACGGACTTACCCAAATTCATATATCTACCAGAAAATCATAGAAAAAATTTAAAAAAACGGGGTATTGAAGTATGTGTGCCATAGCATCGATTTGTTTATCTGCTATTTAACGTTAAGCAGTGTTATATTAATAATAGGATTTCACATATATGTTAAATTTATTAAGAGATTTTTGGCTTCTTGGCTTAAGAATGAATATTTTTGTGGTATAAATGTACATTAACCTATGAAAAAGTGAGCTATGAATGTGTGGTAAATTGTAATTTTAATTTACGACTTATGCTAATATCTATGGAATTCGGATGGTTGCACATTTGCAGAAAATTCATATTGATAACGTACGCGTTCAGTTTCATAATGTACTAACGATCACTAACAGTCTTTTATAATTAAGTGAAATATATGGCTGATATTAATAACAGAATTGATTAAAACATTTGGTTATATACTGTATTACATATTAGCACTAATTTATTAATAAGTAGAAAAATATCCTCAATAAGTAAAAGAAATAAAATCATTTATTATTAATTTATTGTGCTGTAGACCCTGTTTTGTGGAATGTAGACTTATTTGACCTTTTGCTGATTAATTGGTATTTCATTGATTGAAGTTTATCAAAATATTGAAATTCCTAAAATTTCGCATTTTGTCTAATTATGGCATTACGGAGACGTTTCAATATTTCTGATTTCGGTTGTTCTAGAGTTTTCGGGTTTACTATCGGTTCGAGTGGGGTTGAATATTCAACATCTGGTTTTTTTCGGGTCCAAAGTGTAGTTACCAATTAAAACAATTCATTGCATATATCAAAAAGTATTTTTAAGTAAGCATTTATTATTAAATGGAATTTCCATATTATTAAAAAAATTAACTTTTGGAAAGTCTATATTTACTAAATAATAATGATTTCTATAATTTTAATTTCATAAAATATTTTGTTTTTTTTGTTTTACCATCTCTGTGAAATCATCACTTAATATAAAAACATAATTTGTCATTCTATCTGTGAAGACCTTTATAGGCTCCTCCACTGGAGGTGCCACCCCTTCAACACCTATATCAATGGATTCAGCTTGAAGAGAGGATTGGACATCCGAAGTTTTCGAATTGATGGGACCCTCCTGGAAAAATGAAGGTGAAAAAGCTGTTTCAACGGCATTATAAGCGCCCCTGCTCAACGTCTATCCTCTCGAGACCTACATTAATGGATTCAGCTTAAAGAGAAGTGGGTTTCGAGGTGGCAGGAGATCGGTTTGGGCGTGTTGAATCCGGCAATGGCGGATGGTGTCCAGAATGGGCGGGTTGAGTCCGGTTTTGGCGGCCGGGATCTGAAATTGGCGGGTGGAATCGGATTTGGGCGGGTGAAGTCCGGAATGGAATGGTGGAGTTTAGCTTGGGCTGGTGGGGTCCGGTTTTGGCAGATTGAATCATGACTGGGCGGAAGGGGTGCAGGTTAGAAATACTTGGGCACATCATTCAACTAAGATAATAGAGCTGAGTTAAATTAGGGATTAGTCGATGGGGTGGGCAGCATGGTTTAAGTACTGGCTGCGGTAGTTATCTGGGAAACAGTACTTGTTATTCTTTGCAGATAAACATCTTTTGAGTTGGGTTGACTCCTAACCCATTTTATCAAAACATACGCCATATACGTCCACCGAAGGTGGGCTTAGTTTCTTGTTCTATATAATTAAAATAAATATAATACTATGTTTGTGTCTCAAATCTAATTTTACAAAAATCTTGATTTATATTTCAAAATTAAATATGAGCACAAAATTTTAGTTACAAAAATCTTCAATTTCTCAAATGTTGTTGTAAATAATCTTACAAACTTAGAATTATATTATATATCACCAGAATTGAGTTGTTGATCTTAAAACAAATATGATGTATTGGCAATCATCAAAATATTTATGCATTAATATCAGCATTTTTTTAGTAAATCACCATCCATTTGGTTATAAATGAATCCAATAATTGGATGTCTATGTAAGCGAGGAATCTGAGTTACTGAGTTAGAGAAAGTTGAGTTGAGGTTAAATGGGAATAATAATAAATAAGAGCATATACTGTATAGTGAAATGAGGCTAATGTATGATCATAAGCTGATATGAAAGTATATGATGTATTTGGATCATCATTATTTGCGAATTATTATTTCTCATCGCAATATTGTCCAAAGCAAATAAATGATTTATTTCTATCTGAGGATAACAAGTTCAATGTCTCTGTTCAGAACAGATCGCTGAGCATAAACATGTTTCATTTGGCTTAAAAGTAACGCACGACAAAACAACTCTTGCATAACTTATTAACTGTTCGTGTTTTATTCATGTTCACATTAGACGAGTAAACGGGTACCCGATATGGTGAGCACGGGTCGTGTGCCCGACAAGTTTGTTTTGTAGGGCCGGGTTTAGGCGCAAACTTATCGTGCTCGAGTCAGGTTTTAAAATTTTTGTTACAAACCGCGAATTTTATAAAAAAAAGTACAAAGATATAAACAAAAATTTAGGAAAACTTTGTTCATTTTTAAATATATAACTCATTTATAACTAAATAACAATTATTAGTTGTAAAACTACTACAATTTTTAAATTATATGATATTTTTTAAGCTTTAAGTTATTGTCATGATGGGGGTCAACCCTCTTCGGTTCGGATCAATTTCAATTTCATAGGTGTATCGTACTGGTCAGGTCGGATTCAGAACTTGTTATCAATTTATAATTTTGTTCTCATCTCTCAATATGAGCCCATCGTACTTAGACTAAAGTAAAATAAGCTAAATGTTGTTCGACTTTCCGGACACCCTCTATATATAATGTTTATTACGATTTCGAATAATATTTCTTTATAATTCTCGACTCTATTTTCAATAATGCCTCCAGATTTTAATTTTGTAGCTTAAAAAACTAAAACCTGAAAACCTTACAGGAGTATTTATTGCAAATCAACATACTATATAAATATTAAACTTAAGTGAACGATGTCTAACTCAATTGAATTATAAAAAGCGTACATTTATATTGGTTACTTACTGATATAGTTTCAACTGAATAGACATGTCTGATTTAGAAGCTATATCTTTATTTATAATGTTTTTCAAAGCTATTAAAGTTTTTTAAAGTTATTAAAAAGTTTAAACTTTTTATTTTTTCTTAAGTAGTGACCGATATTTTTAAATTTTCGATTCCACTAACGTTACATTAAATGGTCATAAGAATAGATCTAACGTTCCACTAACGGCAAAATAAATAAAAACAAAAGCATTAACATTCCATTACCAGTACTTTTTTCAATTTCTCGAACGTTCCACTCATTAACGTTTCACTAATAAAAATCTAAAATAATTTAGATTATCTCAAATTTCAAACTTTTATTCACTCTTATTTTTTATAAATAAGTTGCTTAAATATTAAAATAATTAAATATTTCGGGCATTAAATCAAGTTAAATCTAATATTTATATAAAAATCAAAAACTGATTTTATTGATGAAAATAAGATGTAGATTATTTCCGGAAAATGTAGATAATTTGTTATTTATAAAGAGTAATTTCAATTTGTAAAATATTTTTGAAATTTGAAATTAAATGATAAAATTTATTAACATTTTTTTTTGAAATTTTGTCAAAAAAACTCACTAACGTTCCACGTTAATGGAGCTAATTTTCAAACCCTATTCTTAAGCCTAATTTTTTTTATTCGTTTAAAGTATAATAACCTTATGGTAATTTGATCTAATAAAGAAATTTACACATTGAGTTTCGATAATTTATAGAGTTTCGTGTCAACGATTTACGATTATTTTTTCTTTGATTAAATTTAGGAGGTATTTATGGCATTTGTTTCATGCAATGTAAATTCTATGCGCAATCACGTAACAATTAATTAACTTATCAGATAATATCAAATTAATGAACAGAAAATGTTAATGAGTCAATGAGTTCACAAACATTTCAAAATAAGATTCATCGATCCTGTAAGTATCGATATTTGTTAGGTATTTTTTGTTCTAAACTTTTGAAACGTTTTCTAGTTTATATTTTTAAGAAAGCCTTCTTTATAACCATGGAGTTAAATATTGTTTAAGGCAATGGCGATAAAATCATTGCAATTTCTTTGATTCTTTTCCAATAATTTTTTTTATCTGACTTTCATGATTACTCCTTCTGGCTTTCTTTATGGCATAGATAATTGTTTTGGTTTCAATGTCACTTTAACCTTAACCTAGTGTACAGTTTTCTGTCTGAACTTGTACATAAGCTAATTTATTAGTCGATAAATGTGTTTTAAATATTAATGAGAAAGATATATAACTTATTATTTACTGTTAAAGCTTATTGAAATTAATTAAACTAGTATTCTGATTAATTTTTTGAGAAAATGTTTCTTTAAAATCGGATTAGTTTAGAGGCAACCCTTAATAACATTAGATGTTGATTAGTATGAGAAATTTCAAATAATTTTTAATCGCATTTATAACGAATTTTTAGAATTTAAATTAAAGTTTTATATTTATGACTAGTGGATGTTATCTTTTAATATCACGAGTCATTTGTTACCTTTATTTCTGTGATATTTGTTATTAAGGGCATTAGATAAAGATAAAATTCTTTCTTCTATATGATCCCAGAAGAACTCATTAGTTAAATAATGCACATAAAGTTTTGTCACGAGTTTAGTTATATAAGAATAAGAGAAATTTAGGTCAAGGATAAAATAATGATAAACCGATGTCAATCATCTAGTAAATTCAAATTCCCTAATGCATTTGAATTGAATAATATTCGAACAAAAAAGAAGAACAAGAAAATCGAAACAATTTAGTATTATCGAACTGTATTTTAACAAGTATTTTGTATTTTGAGATTAAATTTTTACGAATAGTATATTATAGGTTTTATTAAATTTGCATTAATCAATAAAAACTTTTATTATGTAAAAAATTATATCATAAATTCCTTTTTTATCTGGTTATAGGTTTAGTTTATTTAATCAAGTATTATTCCAGTAAACAAAATATTTTATTCAATTTCAATGTTCATTCTAAAAAAATAAACGTGTATTGAAATTGTACTGTTGATGTAGTGTTCCAAACAATATTGTTGTAAAGAATGCGCATTTACTCTTATTCAATATTAGAGTGTGACGCAAAATAAAACCAAACTATTATTTTTGGTACATAAATACACTAAAATAAGAAACCCACTTATGCATCACGAAATTCGCAAATATTAATTATTAATTTATTTATTCGTAATTAATTTATTAATCTATTTAGTGTGAACACAATTATGGCTCAAAGCTTAATTAAGTGCATGTTTGCACACTCTTGGCGTCTGATATGCTTAATGAATTTATGTGTGGGAGTAATCAAACAAAATTATATAGTATTCTAATTTTTGCTAAAAATAAAATACCGTAATATTTTTATGAACGCAAAGATTAATTATTAATTAATAGTTTTCTCATTATTCCACAATTATCCAAAAAAACGAAAATTAATGGAGAATACGTTGGTGCGCTTCAAATATTAGTTAATACTTTATAAAAAGAATAATAACTAACAAATTACATACTTACTAGTTAAAAATTAATATAGCTATTAAGTTTAATGTTAATAAATACAAACTTTATTATATATCAGTTTACATTTTGTAAATAATTCTATATAAGAGACACGTTAAGAAAAATTTAAGTGATTCAATAGTGAGTCAGAATCACTAAAACAAATAATTTTATAATTCAAAATCATAGCCATTACTTGTATGATGGAATGAAAATCTTTGGGATCATATCAA